>APFE030826601.1:85523-103971 GCA_000404065.3 Pinus taeda | reverse complement strand
GGAGCCCCCCCTCTAACCCCCCGGTTCACTACGTACGTTAGTTGTGGAAAGAATATAACAAAACCCAATACTCCAGTCCTAATAATTATGATAACATTTTCTTTGCCAAATGTAGTACTAAAGGAAATATACCCCATGGTGCAACCCCAAAGTCGACCTTGCTAAGGGAGCAAATAGAAGCTTCGCTTCCCCTCTTGAGCGTCATCTATCCATCTTATCATCCCTCTCTGGTAGAACCTCCCTCACCAACCTTTCATACCTCCCACGACCTACATTCATTCCCCACATCAATACACCCTGCCCCTCGATGCTCTTCAACCCTTATGTATACCCCCTCCCTCCTACTCCTCCTCATTAACCTGCCTGCTCCTACATCTTGTTTCTACCGAATCCCTTTTTCTGATTGCCTGTTGATCCCCTCTCTCCCTTTCATAGCACCTAGGCGTGGTTCTAGCCCCACTCCCCATTGCAGTCAAGGCCATGGCAGCGACCCCTCCCGTTGGAACAACCTAGTTTCTCCACCCACCACCAGAGCCGAATCTTTCGCTAGGAGAGTAGCCCTGAATTATGTCATTGTTGTTAACTCCGAGACACATGAACAGATTGCTAACCTAAAAGCCTAGGCAGGGGTCCTTAGACAAGGGGTGTCCTTAGAGGAGGTGGTAGCGGAATTTGAGTGGATCCGTGACCCAAGTCTCACTAGGGCTAGGGAGAATCTATACACTTGCGCAATTGACCTCTCCTGGTAGCTTAAGATGATCCTTGGCCTAGCGATGCAGGAGTAGGAAGAAATTTCCAAGGCTGTGGAGGAAAAATTTATATGCTTACGGACAATTTTGTTGTCAACGTGGAAACAATTCAGCATTGTCGTTTCATTACTAGGGAATCTCCGCACTACACAATGTTGAAGAAGCATGCTACCATGGGGGTCCACTTGTCGATCAAAGGCTCTCCCAACATAAAAAAGGAGGCAACAAGTGCTTCTTCTAGTTGTCTAGTGCCCCAGTTGTGGAGGAAGGAAACACTGAAGAGTTGCCCATCAACCTGGATGATGACCATACAGAGGGAAATCCTTAGCGCTTGAGGCAGACTTCCTTTTTTTGATATGTTACTCTCTTTGGCTCTTAGTCATCGAAGAGTTGTCATTGGCATGCAAAGTATAGGCATAAGGAATTTTGGGATGATTGTACCTTTGTCATTGTCACCCCTCCCTTCTGCTTCACGGGAGAAAGTATCAGCATGGTTCTTTATAATTT
The DNA here is from genome assembly GCA_000404065.3 of Pinus taeda. Classification (NCBI taxonomy): domain Eukaryota; kingdom Viridiplantae; phylum Streptophyta; class Pinopsida; order Pinales; family Pinaceae; genus Pinus; species Pinus taeda. The sequence continues at coordinate 102,715 of APFE030826601.1, read as the reverse complement.
TTCTCAGAAAATCTCAGAATTCTTTTTTATAACATTCAATGTAAAAATGCTCCATATGAAGCCAGGAATGCCTATACTGTTGGCTCTAGTGTTGAAGCATTTTCCTCGTACAACCAATTTTTTTGTAAATATAGCTTTTGTGTAGTAATATAATCTATCTTATTCAAAAAAAAAAAACATCACGGTGAAAGGGAATTTGAAGTGGGGGATCATATATTTTTGAGACTACGAAATTTAAAATATGTCCCTCAAACAGAAAAATAAGGATAATAGATTAGCACTAAGGTATTATAGCCCCTATAAGGTGTTGTAGGGGATTCAAAGTATGGCTTACAAATTGGAGGTTACTCTAGCTTCACGTGCACATATAATCTTCCACGTTTCTTGCTCAGAGAAGGTAATCAGTGACGAGATCCTATTCCAAACTATTTTACCAAAGTTTTATGAAGAAGGGAAAATCATATTAGAACCATAAACAACCCTAGAAACAAGGATTAAGGAATTAAGAAATTGAACAATTAATGAGTACCTCATCAAATGGAAGAACCTACTAGTGGAAGAGGAAACATGGGAAAATGAGCTATTCATGAAGAAACACCCATATTATTCAAGTGTTTAGGACAACACTTTCTTGAAGGGGAGTGGGATGTTAAGCTCTGGACAAGCCTAATGTTAACCCTAAAACACATATTAAGCCATATATATTAATTTATTACATAATAACTATTATATTGTTATGTAAGCAAGAACCTTTTATTGATAATCCTCAAAATCGACCTTTCCAAAGCATATGATAGAGCCAGTTGGTTATATATAAGAATATTGCTTAATCACTTATGATTCCCTCATTCCTTCATTAATTGAATTATGTGTTGTATTTCCTTTGTATCATACAACATTCTGATAAATGGATCAGCATAAAATTTCTTTCATGCAGAGTGGGGCCTTAGACAGGGTTGTCCCTTATCACCATTGTTGTTCCTTTTGATCATGGAAGGTCTGAGCAGATTAATAACTGAAGAAAGGAATTTGGGACGAATCAAAGGGGTCAAATTGGATGAAACCATTACCCTGTATCATCTCTTATTTGTTGATGATGTTCTCATTTTCCTAAATGGGTCTATTAGTGACTCTATGGTTTTTAGGAATATCTTGTCACTTTTTTGCAAGGCTACTGGAATCGAATCAAATTAGGGGAAATCCAGTCTATCTTGCTCAAATTTCTCTCAGCATGAACTTGTATTTGCTCAGCAGAGATTTCCATATAGGCTCTTGGTGTTTGATGAAGGCCTCAAATATTTGGGATTTTGTTTTAAACACAACAAATATCTAATTGCAGATTGGATGTGGCTTGTTGCCAATATTGAAACAAGAATAAACATTTGGCATCATCAATGGTTATCAAGAGCTGGTATATTATTTCTTATCAAATCGGTGTTGGAGGCCATTCCTTTTTATTGGATGGCTTTGTCTTGGATCCCCAAAGGTATAATAAACATAGTACAACAAATCTGCTGCAGATTATTGTGGAGAGGAAACAAGGAAGGAAGGACATTTGCATGGGTTAGATGGGATCTCATTGCTAGACCAAAAAAATGGGGTGGCTGGGGGATTAAAGATATGGGATGCTTTTCAAAATCCCTTGTGGCCAAATTGGGGTGGCAGCTCCTCACTACCAATAGTCTATGGTTGAAAGTTGTATACAACAAATACATTCATCCTCTTTCGATCATTGAATGGATTCGAAGACCATCCAGGAATAGGTCAAATATATCAACTATCTGGAGAACTGTACTAAATTCCATTCAGTACATTAAATCAGGTTTGGCTTGGAGAATTGGGATAAGAACAAATGTCTGAATTGGGATGGATGAATGGTTTGGTAGTGGCAATGCTCATACTGTTCCCCCTGAACTTATAAAATTTTTGAAGATGGCAAGTATCAAATTTCTTAATCAAGTAGTAGATGCATATAATTCGACCATCCTTGGACAAAAATGGAGATCTTCTCAGGATTTGATGATTCCTGATCAATGGAGATGGGACCTGACTCATTATATTAATGCTCTTATGGAGACTCATGTGAGGATAAATGATCGAGAGGATGAACTTGTATGGGCTATATCCATTCATGGTAGATATAATCCCAAAGAAGGATACTTGTACATTTATGTTGATCATGATCCAGATCAATATGTATGGTGGTGGAACCCCCTTTGGAAATTAAAAGGCCCTGCAAAATCCAAATTATTTATCTGGTGTATATTGTGTAACAAGGTGCCTACATAAGTCAATATATAACATCAATCCTTTCAAGGCTCCTCTCGATGTTCTCTGTGCAAGAATAACTCTGAATCAACTGAGCATATGTTCTTGCATTTCCCATCAATACAACACATTTGGAATCAGATTTATCAATCATTAGTGTTCAACAATAGATGGTAGGGAGACTCCCTAAAATTTGCTTGGGAATCATGGTGGAATAGTGCTCAACCACTAAAGCTTTGAAACCTTCCTTTATTGGTGTGTTAAGGTATATGGTTAGGTTAGAATTGATATATCTTTCAAGATAGGAGTCCTGATTGGACATCCATATGTTCTCATATTGAAGCCTTATACAATTTGATCCCGTATGAAGAACAAACTCAACATAATCGTACCATTATTCCTGAAACCATCGAAAAAACAATCCCTTAGGCTTATTTCGACGGTTTGGCTAAAAATATTGGATGTGGTGGTGGTTTAGTTCTGTATCTTTTTGAAGATCATTATTACAAAATGAAGATGGGTTTAGGCAGGGGCACAAACAACTACTTAGCACTTAATAGTATCTAGCTTCTTATTTTCTCCCTTGAGAAAGGTTGTTGGAAATTGCAGATTTTTGGCGATTCCAAACTTGTTATTAATTGGTTCAATCTAAAGTCTCAATGTCACATGCACACACTCAAGAATTTGATGGACAATATTATCACAATAAAAGCACAATTTGACTTTTTCCTGTTATCATATATACAGGGAGAGGAACCAAATTTCTGACAGCCTTTCCAAGGAGGCTGCACAACAACCTTGTGGTCATTGGTTGATATAGGAACATGATGGTTGGGACTTCTATCAGTACTACCACAGACCCTTCATTGATCATCAACAACATATGGAAGAGGCTACATGACACATATTTGATAGATTGTTTTTTGTTTATATATTTTGAATATGAGAACCCCTACTTATATAGTTATTATGGTATCTATTTTGATCGGTTACAATTATGTAACAACTACATATCAGTCATCATACAGTACCGTGGCACTCATGGCCACAATTTTGGAATAGGCTACTTATGCAGTAGCTACAACATGTAATTTTTCAATATTTTATAATAATGAAAGTTACGTGTTTTTCCTGGAAAAATAACCTTTCATTGAATCCTTTCATTATAATTTTACCCTTTGTCTCCTACATATATAGATATATATAGACACACACACACACATACACACCAAGGATACCTAGTCCTAGAATCATCATATATTTTTTGTATTATATTCAATTTAAAAGGAGGTTCCACCCTCAAAGTGGATTGTATTCATTGACTTCTTACCATTTTTAAGGCATAAGGTTCAAAACAAGATGGCTTATTTGTAAGAGGGTGTTCGTAGGATAGAACTAAGAATAATTCCTTAAATGGGAGATCTAAACCTAGAGATAGATTTAGATCTCCAAGAAAATTCATAAAGAGATGTTGAAAATGTGGAAAAAAACGTTATTTTAAGAATAATTCTAGCTCCAAAAGCATTGATAGAGGGAAGGGATCTAATTATGGTCCCTTCAAATAAGATAAGAACTCCTCGAAGGAAGGATGGGACATGTACTTCACTTCTTCATGCATACATGCAAATCATGACATATGATTGATTTACTCAAGTCCCTCCTATCATATGACTCCCCATAGGGAGTGGTTTTGTGAATATGAAAGGTATGATGGAGGTGACATTTTCCTTAGAGACGATTCAATAGGGAGGATCAAAGGTCTAGGCAAAATGAAATTAATTCTCAAGAATGGAAGGGTTACAAACACTCCCCAGTGCTCTACACATTCCAAGACTAGCTAGAAACTTGATATTGGTAAGTAATATGAGCGATGCAAGCATAACCACTAATGGGGAAACCTCTAGGATGATTCAAGGAACAATGTTCTTGCGAAGGGACATTCATATTGGAAATCTATACAAGCTACTGGGAAGCACTATAAGTGATGGATGAAGTAGTTCCATTGTTAGTTAGGGTGGAGATGAAGAAGTAAAAATCCCTATTGTCTTTGGAAAAAAATGATGTTGTGGCATCAAAGACTAGGGCATATTGGAGATCAGGGCCTTCTAACACTACATAGTGAATATAGGGTTGAAGTTATGTCTGATTGCACTATAGATCTTGATTTTTGTGAACATGGTATTTATGGAAAACATAAACGAGTAAGATTCTCACCAGGTGTTATGAGGGATAAGGGCATTATAGAGTTAATACATAGTGATGTGTTTGAACCTATGCATATTCCGTCACTAGGAAATATGTGTATTATGTCTTATTTGTAGATGATTTCTCAAGGAACACATGGATTTATCTCCTATGGACGAAATCTGATGTATTTGGAAAATTTAAAGAATTGAAGGATCTTGTGACAAAATCAGATAGATAAGAAAGGTAAGGTGTCGAGAACAAATAATGGCAAGGAAATATGTGGGAATGGGTTTGAGGAATTCCGTAAATAATTGAATATAGAAATGAAGAAGATTACACCATACACACCTCAACAAAACTGATCTCGATTTATGCAGGAATAAAATGAAATATATTTAAATAGAAAAATAGAGCTACAACAAAACTAAATTTCAATTAATTAATACAAATATTGAAAATTGTTTACATGCAGAATGGAAACAAACTAGCTCTGGTGATGGTACCTTATCTCTGAGAAGATATGTGATGGCTATATGCCTCTTAATTGTGTTACAATGAGGCTAAGAGGCCCTTTTATCATAAAGAAGAAGCGTGAAATATTAACCCTAGGAGATGAAGCACCAAAGGTTTTGGGCCCTGTTAGGGTAAGTTGGATTGCCAACTTCCCAGGGTCATAATTTTGGCAAACAATCTTCTTTTGGCTATCATAATACCTCATTTTGAAGATCTTCGGGAGGAGAAAAAAATTGAATTTATGAAACAGATTCAAGCACTTTTATGGTCTCTTCATTTTCCCAGAAAACACCTATTTGGTCCTCAAAAATGGCTTTGGAAGCTTAGGACCTAAAAAATTGCCAAAAAAAGAAATTTGTGCTAGAATTAAGGAAACTGAAAGAAAATAATGTTGGTGGTACAAGTGGAATAGGTGGGTGGGGACCAATATCCACCTAGATCAATCCTCCCCTAACATGCCCATCTCCTTCAAAAAATGTGTTTTCCTCAATTCTTGAGTAGTTATGGATGCTTCTGTATAAAATTATCATCCTCCCATGTGGAATCTTTAGCATGTAAGTTCTTCCACTTAATGAGATACTCTGAAATTGATCAATTCTATAGTTTTTGGGTTCTTATTTATGTGATTGCTTGAGGCTCCAATATGATTTTTCCTTCTTCGTCAAGTTCTGGAAATATTGTTTGAATTGGGAGCTTGTCACCAATAACCTTCTTTAATCATGAAACATGGAAAAATAGGTGTACTCGAGAAGACGCAAGCAACTCCAATTTGTATTCCATAGTACCAATGTTTTGCAACACCTTGTAAGGACCATAGTACTTGGGTGATAATTTATTATCCTTGTTAGCTTTCTTGAGGGAAATTTGTTTTATGGTTGTAGTCATAAAAATGCCCAGTTTCCTATGTCAAAACTTATTTCATTGCGATGTTGATATGTTTGTTGTTTCATTTGATTCTGCGCTAGAGTGATGTTATCCTTTAAGAGTTGGAGAACTTGTTGTTGATGCTAGATGTGATCTTCCACTACTTGAACCTTAGAATTTTTTCTTAAAGATGATGTGATGGATGGTGGATGATATCCATAAAGTGACATAAATGGGGTCATTTTTGTTGCAACATGGAAGGAAGTGTTATAACACCATTTATCCAGAGGTAACCACTTGAACCATTGTGTTTGTGTATCAAATATAAAACAAGGAAGATATCCTTCCAAACATTTGTTCACTATCTCAGTTTGCTCGTCATATTGAGGGGATAAGATGAGCTATGAGCTAATTGAGTAACAAGGCAAGAAAATAATTCCGCCAAAAAATTTCCATTGAAAATGGGATCTATGTTACTTACAATAATCTTTGGGTTTCCATGTAGCTTTTGAATTGTTTCCATAAATGCAATAGCAATTGTACTAGCCTTAAAAGGATGAGATAATGCACAAAAGTGTGAACACTTGGTAAGTCTATCAACTATCACCATGATGACATGCTTTCCTTTCGACTTGGGTAAACCTGTGATAAAATCCATTGAGACCTCCTCCCAACGTTGACATGGAATGGCTAAAGGTTGTAACAAACTTTGGGTCTTAATTGTCTCAGTTTTATTTGTTGGAAAACCAAACATTCCTCCACAAACTTCGGAATATTAATTTAAGGCCATCCCAAAAAAAATCTTTCTTGACCTTGTGGTAAGTTTTTAAAAATCCTGAGTGCCCTCCTAAGGGGGAGGTGTGCAATTCCAAAATAATATTTTGTTTGAGTTGAGAATTCTTACATATATATAAGCGATCTTTGTACCATAATGAAACATTTTTCTAGATAAGTGTATCATATGTACTGGGATCTTGCTGCAACTTTTGAATGAGTGTCCACAACTCTTCCTCATTCTTCCATTTATCCCTTGCTTCAATTATCCAATTAAGGTTGGATAATAGAAATGGTAGAGAGTAATTGTTCCACATCCTTATGATTTCTTGAGAGTGCATTAATTTGCAACAACATTTTGCTTCCCTTTGTGTAGATGATTTCAAATTCATAACCCAACATCTTTGTAACCCATTTTTTTTTCTCTTTTGAAAAAATTATTTGTTCCAAAAAGTATTTAAGACTATCATGATCTGTTTTTACCTTGAAGTGTCTTCACATTAGGTAAGGTTAGCATTGATTTAGTGCATGTAGGATTGCCAACATTTCCTTCTCATAAATAGGTTTGTGTAAATACTTTCCCTTGATTAAACGACTTTCAAAAGCAATGGGTCTTCCTTGCATTAAAATAACATTAATTCCATTTCCCGAGGCATCACATTGCATAATAAAGGTTTTTATGAATTTTGGTATAGCTATGACTGACGCTTGGCACATTTCCTCTTTAATATGTTCCAAGGCCTTAGTTTCTTATGGAGTCCAAGAAAATGAAACTTTCTTCAGTAATGGTGTTAGAGACGTTGCTATTCTCCCATAATTCTTATCAAACTTACAATAATACCCTATCAACCTAAGAAATCCTCGAATATGCTTTAGGGTTGTGGGGATTTTCCATTCCATAATAGCTTTAATTTTGCTAGGATCTACCTTAACACCTTCATGAGATACAACACGACCCAAATATTCCACCTCCTATACTCCAAAGAAACATTTGGAGTTTTTTGCATATAATTGTTTCTCCTCCAATAGTTTTTGTTGAAGATAGCAACAAGGAATTCTAAAAATAGAAATGCTATAAATAACATTTCAGGTACCAGTGTTGGAATGGCAACAAGGAATGATAAAATAGAAATTTTAAAAATAGCATTGCTATAAATAGCATTTCAGGATACATTCCAATTTTAGTTAGCCCCTAAACTAAAATTGAGAAATAAAATTGGAATTTGATCTTAGCAACTGTTTGAAAAATAATTAATTAATTCATCTTGAGTTAATTAGTTGGAGAAAATCAAACATGAAGTCTATGTGAAGACATGCAACAATTATCCCTTTGATTGAGGAATTTATCCCTTAATTAAGGAGATCAGGATGAGTTTTACTTTGAGTTATAATTAGTTAGGTTAGTTAACTGAGTTAAGTCCAGTTAAATTAGTTTCAACAGTTTGTGGACCTGATTGTGAGTTTAGTTAGTTAATGCATGCATGCATGTAACTAGTGTACTTCAGATAACTGCATATTCTATCATATATAACTCATGCATGTCAGTTCAGTCAAAGACCAATTGAGATCAGATGATGGGACAATGTACTATCAGTTGGAGGAATTTTCCTATATATGAAACTCATCCATGCAGAAGGAATTATCTCCTTCAAGATTGCACAGTTATTTCAGAGGTTAGTGAGCAGTGTGTGAGGTAATTACACATAGGTGACAGCTTGAGGACCCAGGAGAAACTGAACAAGGAAATAGGAGGCTTGGAGGGCAGAGGAGAAGGTTTGTGAGAAGCCTTTGACTATCTATGAGAAACAATGAGGGATTGTACTGAGAGTTGGATAGCTTGTGAGCTAAAGCTTTGTGTAATCCAGAGATATTTCCACTTGTATGATAATACAGATAGCGGGGTTTTTAGCTGAGGCTTTCCCTAGAGTATTATTCTGTGTTTCATGTGTATGATTTCTTCTTCTCTATTATATGTGTTCTATTTGATCTTGCTCAAAACCGATTAAGCTTCTGCAAGTTTGTTTGTAGAAGTAGATCAAGTATTTTGCTTTAGTATATTGCATTATCAGGTGATCTATAGTGAGACTTTCTACATGGTAATGGAGCAAAGGTGATCAAATCAAAGAACAATATACAAATAAGGGAGAAGTTTGAAGTTTGAAGTTCCTGATTATAGAATTCGAATTCTTACCACATCTCAAATTTCACCAATGGCGTTCAACGGCTTGAGACTTGAGTGTGCTCAAATTATATAGCCTAGAAGGATCGCATGGAAGTGGTATTAGAGGGAAAAGGAGTTCATTAATCAAGAACTCCCCAAGCCAGTAACTGTTAATGCCCAAGAATTGGCGGAATGGAAGAAATGTGTGGCTTTAGCGAGGAGAATCCTTCTCGAGGGAGTTCGAGAGCACATTGTCTCGAGTCTCCATGGGAAGGAGACACCATTTTCAATGTGGAAAACATTGAAGGATCTATATCAGAACAAAAGTGATCAGAGGAAGCTGGCGCTGAAAGACAAGCTTCAGAAAATCAAGTGTGAAAAGGGCGACACGCTCTATACATATCTGAACAAGCTCACCACCTGCAGGGATGAGCTTGGAAGTGTAGGAATCATGACAACCGATGATGACATGGTGAGTCTTGCTCTCCTCGATCTTCCTAAGAGCTTGCATAGCTACCAAGCCTCGGTAAATGGAAGAGATAAATTGCCAAATTGGGAATGACTGTGGTCGGATCTGATGCAGGAGGAGATCAGGAGAAGCACCAGAAATGGTTCTTCATCTAAGGAGGATGAATAAAATTGTGCCTTAGCGAGTAAGGCAAAGAAAGGGAAGGAGAAGGATTCTCATCCCAAATCGAGTTCTTCCCATGGTGGGAAGAATATTGACAAATCAAAAGTGTGATGCTTTCATTGTCATGAGGTGGGCCATTATGCAACAAATTGTCCATTGAAGAAATCCAAGGTGGGATCCAAGGAAGGATCTGAAGGTGAGGCATTGGCCTCTCAGTTTGAATTGGATTTTAGCCTATTCGCATGCTTGGTTTCATTGATGATGGGTTGTGGTTGGTTTCTTGACAGTGGAGCCTCATTCCACATGACTGGCGATAAGAGTTTGTTCAGTACCTTGGAGGACAAAGACCTTCAAATAATCATAGCGATGGGTAATGATGAAAAGTATAGCGTTTCAGGTGTGGGCACGATTTCTTTTCAGAGGGAGCATGGAGCTTGCATTACCTTGATAGATGTGAAGTATGTGCTAGGACTGAAGAAGAAATTGGTATCGATCGCGATGCTGGAAGACAAAGGCTATGGTGTAGTCTTCAGTAAGGGAATGGTTTTCCTTAGACGCATCACCATGAGATAGGTGAAGCAGATCGGTTCATGAGTCAAGATTCTGTATGCTCTTGAGGTTCAAGATGCATGTAAAGCCTTGAGGAGCAAAGCAACTGTTGGAGACTTGGTGGTTGAGATGGAGAGTGCATTACCTCTCAACATGCAGTTCCAGAAGAAGTCTCAGAAAATTGTGGAGGAGCCACAATTAGTGAAGTAGCTTCAAGAGGCTTTGGAGTAGACACAACTGGAGAAGCCAAGAGGAGATCAAGTGAAGGCATCCACTCATGCAAAGATCTCCAGTAGGAGGAAATTTCAAGCCAAGTGGGCAGAGGGAGTACATGCAGCCATACCTCCAGGTAGGAGGTGGGGCAATGTAGAGTGATAGTCCCAAGAAGGTTGAAATAGGGGTAGGATCTTTGAGGTACTCAACCTCTTTGATTGGACCTTGCTACGGGAGCCCCGAAGAGGAGTAACAGGACTAGCTGAGTGGGTAGAGACATATGGCAGAGGAAGCTTCAACATCAGAGGATTTTCTAGCCCAACAGGGAGGTTAGTTGGGAGATCAGTTACTTACTTCTCAGTAACTGAGATGCAGTCCAGTAGTGGGCATCACGATGCAACATGATGAGAGGAGGTGCAGTGTGGATGTAGTGCTGGGAGATAGGGAAATAGCATCATAGATGTAGCTGGAGGAATCAATGTGAGTGATGCAGTCAGAGATCAAAGTGACAGAGGCTAGACCAGTCAAATACTGAAGAACATAGAGGTGTAGAGTTTTTAGTCGACAGAGGCAATAACAGTCAGAGACTTTGATGACAGAGGCATCATTCTGATTCAGGTTGGATATTTTTTTGTTTCTAGAGTTGCTGGAGCAACAATGATAGGGAGAAGTGTTGCATGCAAAACATTCCAAAGGTTCAGGATCAGGTTCGAGTTGAATTCATTTCTTGTTGAGAGGGAGTGTTGAAAATAGCAATAAGAAATGCTAAAAATAGAAATGCTATAAATAACATTTCAAGTACTAGTGTTGGAATAGCAAATAATTATCCCTTTGATTGAGGAAATTATCCCTTAATTAAGGAGATCAAGATGAGTTTTACTTTGAGTTGTAATTAGTTAGCACAATTAATTGAGTTAAGTCTGGTTAGATTAGTTCCAACAGTTTGGGGAACTGATTGTGAGTTTAGTTAGTTAATGCATGCATGCATGTAACTAGTGTACTTTAGATAACTGAATATTCTCTCATAAATAACTCATGCATGTTAGTTCAGTTAGAGACCCAGTTGAGATCAGATGATGGGACAATGTACTATTAGTTGGAGGAATTTTCCTATATAGGAAACTCATCCATGCAGAAGGAATTATCCCCTTCAGGATTACGCAGTTATTCAAAGGTTAGTGAGCAGTGTGTGATGTAATTACACACAAGTGGCAGCTTGAGGACCCAGGAGAAACTACACAAGGAAATAGGAGGCTTGGTGGGCAGAGGAGAAGGTTTGTGAGAAGCCTTTGACTGTCTATGAGTAGCAATGAGGGATTGTACTGAGAGCTAGATAGCTTGTGAGCTAAAGCTTTGTGTAATCCTGAGATATTTCCACTTGTATGATAATACAGATAGTGGGGTTTTTGGCTAAGGCTTTCCCCAGAGTATCCTTCTGTGTTTCATGTGTATGATTTCTTCTTCTCTGTTATATGTGTTCTATTTGATCTTGCTCAAAATCGATTAAGCTTCCGCAAGTTTGTTTGTAGAAGTAGATCAAGTATTTGCTTTAGTATATTGCATTATCAGTTGATATACAGTGAGAATATCTACAGTTTGAGCACCTTGTCAATATGTTGAACACAACCCTTCCAAAACTTGTTGTCGATTAATATATCATCAAAAAATACTAACACAAATTTTCTAAGGAAGGGTTTGAAAATGGAATTCATTAAACCTTAAAATGTGGAAGGTGCATTAGTAAGACCAAAAGGCATGACCAAAAATTCATAATGACCTTCATGAGTTTTGAATGTTGTTTTCATAATGTCTTCAGTCTTCATTCTAATTTTATGATATCTTTAATGAAGATCTGGCTTGGTGAAGTAAATTGCTCCATGTAATTCATCCAACAATTCATCAATGACAAGAATGGGAACTTTATCTTTAATAGTGAGCTTGTTTAGCTCCTTATAATCCGAACACATATGCCATGATCCATCATTCTTGTGCACCATACTACTGGAGCAGAGAAATAACTTTGGCTAGGTTGATTATACCAGCCTTTAACATTTCTAGAACCATACGTTCAAGTTCACTCTTTTGGGCATAGGGTTATCTGTAAGGTACGATGTTTGGAGGAACAAAACCTTGAATCAAGTGAATAGCATGATCATGATCATGAATAGGTGGGAGGCCTTTAGGAGTCTTAGATACCTTGGAATGATTATCCAATATTCTTTGGAGATATAGAGAAATGGATGATTTCGATGTTTGAACATCTAGTGAGCATAATTGTGCAATTATGCCTCGCCGTTGTTTCTTAAAAAGCTTTGTAATGCCACTAGAGATGATTATCTTCCATGTTTTCCTTAAGATTCCCCTTAATTCAATTTCCTTTCCTTCACAAGAAAATTTCAAGAAAAGTTCTTGAAATTTAAAAGCTATCATCCCCAAATATTGTAACCATTGGGCTCCTAATACAACATCATCACCACAAATTAGAATGGAAAGCACTTGAATATTTAATACATTCCCCCATGGTTAGATTGATATTATAACACTTCCTTGAGCAATTTATAGTTCCTCAATTTGAAACCATCACTTGACACTTTGGTGTTGGATATAGAAAGTAATTCAATTCCTCAGCTATCTTACAATGAATAAAATTATGGGTACTACAATAACGATCAACATTATTACCTTTTTTTTATTAATAAATTCTTCTATTTTGAGATTTTAAGGAGTGGTAATTCATGCCAATGCATTACAAGATATGGTAAGATTCATTTCTTCTTTCTTTTGGGTTGGTACCTGGTGTATATCCTATGTTTCTTATTTCTTCTCTTCCTCCTCTTCACAATCTATGTAAAACAATTTCTTCTTTGCACACTTTTGACCCTTAGTGTATTTGCTATCACAACTGTAACAAAGCCCTTTTTCTCTTTTCTCGTCAAGTTTTTGTGGTGTCAACCTTGTAGGTTGTGGGAGGCTAGGAGCAACAAAACTTCCATATTTATAGTTGTGAGTGGTATACTTCCTTGTTGACATAATTTTCTTTCAACTTTTCTTGCCACCTTGAATGCATTCTCCAATGAAATGGGTTCCCAAAGGCGAACCTCATGTTGGATGTTATCCTTTAAAGTCCCTATGAAGACATAAATCCTATTCTCCTATTGAATATCATTTACCTTGATATTCGATCTTTGGAAATCCTCAATGTGCTCCACCATTGAACCCTTTTGTTTGAGATTTATCAATTGGATAACGAAGGTATTTCTCTTTGTATCCTTATAATGTGCTACCAATTCTTTTGCAAAATTGTCCAAGTGACAATTGATTTACAAGAACAAATCCATCGATACCACACAAATTGATTTTGTTTTAAATATAAAGATGCAATGCATACCTTTTGTGTTTGTCAAAAATCATGCAGATCAAAGAATTAATCCATATATAGTATCCATGTTACTAAATCATTTCCATCAAACTTCTTCATGTCAATCTTTGGAATTTGGTGGGTCTTAAACCCAAAATTGGTGTCTCTAAAATCATAATTCATGGATTACCTTGTCACCACTGGGAAGCCTTTCCTGTAGAAACTTTGTCAACCCTTCAAATTTTACATTCACCGCATCCATGTCTACTTCAAAAACTCCCATATATTCTTTTAAACTATCTTTCAAGCCTTTAATGTTTCTTTTTATTTTTTATTCTAAACCATCCATCTCAGCTTCTAGTTCATTTTTGGTTACTCTCTACGAGAGAGAAATTTGTTGCACTTGGTCTCGTAATTTTGATATATCACATTTAATTTCTTCCTCTTCTTCATGCGTCATAGTAGAGCTTTATGGTTGCTTACTAGGTGTGTCCAATCTTTTTTTTCAAGGTATTTTGGAATCAAACAACAATATCTTTTTCTTGCCTTTTAGGAGCTCGATATTGAAACTGTTATAACTCTGTAATTTCAAATCTCCAAGGTTTGAAAAATTTCCCTATGGATGCCTTCTAAGTCTTCTTTCCAACTCCACAAGTCATACCGAGATTGGATTCTTCAAGAAAAAGTTATGCCCAATCTCCCTCGATGACCTTATTATAAACTTGTTTAGTAGAGAGAACTTGTACAGAATTCCACGTGTCACTGTTTCGAACTTCATCCTTGAAAATGATACCCAAAAAACTACAGTCCGTGCAACTTTAGTCAATTTTTACGAAATTCAAATCTGATGCTTGGAGAGAAATTTATGACGCTTTTCTCTAGGTCACCTGTTTGAGATTGAATTTTGGAGCCTACAAAAGCCCTAACTTATTCTAACCATATCTTAGAAAATGTACTAAACTAAGATATGAAACTTGTACACGAAGGTCAGCTCCATGCGGTTGAAATTTGAGCTTCTGAAGCCTCGTATAAATTTTTTTATAGTGAAAATTCCAAGATGACCTATTTGAAGTAGCGAAACCCTCGAATCCAAAGCTTGAATACCAAATGTTATGCAACCATATCACAAACAGAAGAAAAAATAGATTAGAGACCCTAAAATTAGCCTCTTCGAGGGGGAAACCTACTTTACAACACATAAATGAACAATTATTGGCTATACAAATGACAAGACCTCCTTTCTACATATAGGAGTCTAAGGGGTCATGATATAATGAGAGCCTACATAACAATAATAATGTAAGGGAACAACAGTAACAATAATGGGATTCTATGGGGCACAACAATAACAATATGGGGGCTACATTAACAATTACAATAAAGGGGCTACAGTAGCAATAACAATAAGTGGGCTACAGTAGCAATAACAATAAGTGGGCTACACTAGTATTATAGGGACCTAACACTCTGGTAAGGCGTTCTTTCTATAGATGTAACCAAACTTTGTCACCCACCTATTAATTATCATGTGGCACCTGATGTTGATCATGTCATTGTTTGTATTTAGAATTGGCTTTATCCAAGATGTCATGAACCTGCTAGTGGATGTGTTGAATGCCCTCAATAAGCCTAGTGGCTTTATCAACTTCAGACTAAACATGGGGAGATTCTTCCTGTGTATTTGGAAAAGGTAGTGCAATATCAAGGGGACATAATAGTTGAAATCCTAGGCTTGCTTGAAAAGGGTTGTGGCCAGTTGAGTTATGGAGAGCTTTGTTATAGTTTTGTTGTACATAGGGAAGACTCTCATCCCATGTTCGTGGATGCTTAGAGTTGTACGCGTGTAGTATGTTCACAATCATCTTGTTGATGACCTCTATTTGGCCATTAGTTTGGGGGTGGAATGTAATCAACTTGATGAGCTTAGTCCAATAATGACCAGAGACTCAGCCAAAATTTGTTAATGAACATGCTATCTCGATCTAATATAATGGTATGTAGAACCCTGAAATGTACTGATACTCATTCAAAGAAGAGTTTGGTAGTGGCTTTTGCTGTGATATTCTTCTTGCAGGCAACCCATTTAGCTATCTTAGAAAATATGTCAATGTCTACAAACACACAATTGTTACCATGCTTTGTAGAAGGAAGGCTAGACATATAGTCCATGGAGATGGATTCCTAGGGACATCTAGAAGTAGGCAGAGGAGTATACATGCCTTTCTTCTTAATGGTTGGTTTGGAAATGGGATAAATAGTGCAAGATCTTATATATTTTCCCACATCCTATCATAGATTTGGCCAATAAAAATACTTCTGCAGAACTACAACTATCTTTTCTACACCAAAGTGTCATGTGACCCAACTGTAGTGTGCCTCCCAAATCGTCTTGGCATGCTCACTTGAAGGAACACAGAGGTGTCCCAGGTGGCATAATAGTGCATCCTGAAGGTGGAATTCTGGAACTTTCTTTCCCTTTATCAACATCTGATATGTGGTGGAAAATTTTGGATGTTTTTTGTAAAGCTATTACCATCCAAAAGTCTTGTGCCCACAAGAGTCAAGAACAATGGTCAGTGCCACAACTGGTGGCCGACAGAGGAAATTTGCAACATTATTGGTGTTTCCCTTCTTGTACTTAATGTTCAAATGAAATTGTTGTAGATATGTGGATTATTTATAATGGTGGTCATTCTGCTACTTCCCATGTGTCTATATAAAATGAAGAGTTCGGTGACCTATGTGGATGATCGTATCCTTCCCCAGAATGTAATGTTTCCAATTTTGGCAAGCCTGCACAATGGAATACATCTCTTTATCATAGGTGGGGTGTTTTGAATTGTATTAGAGAGTGTCTCACTATGATAGGCCACCATATGCCATTTTTGGGTGAGGACTGCACCAATGGCATAATCAGAGGCATTTTTCTTAATTTCAAATGGTTGGTGAGTACTAGTGTAGAGAAAAGGTAGTGCTTCAGCTCAACGAATGCCATCTGTTGGGACTTGGACCAGAAAAAATTTACTTTTGCTTCGCCCTTAATAAATTGACTCAAAGGCCAAGTGATATGAGAGAATCCCAACACCAACCTTTGAAGGAAACTGGCAAGGCCCAAAAAGATGTGAAGATCTGTTAGAGTGGTCGAGGCTGGCCAAACCCCAAATGACTTGGATCTTAGCCAAATCCACATGCATGCCTTTCCCATCAATGATGTAACCCAATATTGGACCTAGTTCATACAAAATGTGCATTTCTCCAAGTTGGCACAAAGTTTGTATTGACGCAGGGGTTGCAAGACCTGCCAAACGTGTTACAAGGCTCTTCCCAACTCTTGTTGAAGATGAGGATGTCATCCAGTTATAAAACCACAAACGAGTTGGTGAAGGGCCACAAGATGTCATCCATCAACCTCATGAAATTTGCAAGGGAATTTGTCAACCCAAAAGGCATGATGAACCACTCAAAAAGGCCCTCCTTAGATTTGAAGGTAGTCTTCCATACATTTGTGGGTTCTATTGAAACCTGTTGATAGCTAGACTTTAAAAATAAATCTTGTTGAAGTACTTGGGCCCCTTGAGCTAGTCTAGAAAGTCATCAATCCTTAGGATTGGATACCTATTCCTGACAGTGATTTTATTTATTGTCTAATAATCAATGCAGAGTCTCCAGGTTCC
>APFE030826601.1:49151-73757 GCA_000404065.3 Pinus taeda | reverse complement strand
GGGAGGACAAGAATTTTATACAGAAGCATCAAGAACTACTCAAGCATTGAGGACAACACTTTTTGAAGGAGAAGGGCTTGATAGGCCCCTATACTAATAGTGTAATCCCTTATTGTTATTAGTACAACCCCCTTATTATATTGCTGTACCCATGTAGTCCCCGTATTTTTATTATTGTGCCCTTACATTATTATTGTTATGTCGGCTTTGATTGTATTATAACCCCTTAGACTCCTATATATAGAAAGGAGGTCTTGTCATTTGTATCATCTAAGAATTTCATTTGTGTAATGTAAAGGAGGTTGCCCCCTCGAAGAGGCTTATTTCTAAGGCGTTGATCTATCTTTTCTATCTTTTTCTGAGTTGGTTTCCTAACAATATCCCCATAATTTGCTATCAATTCCTCTATAAAAATGGACCAATATATAACATAACACTTTTTCCTCTCACAAATCCATTGAGACCATCCATTCTGATCTTGTTCTAAGAAAATTTATACAATATTTTCCCTTTGTAAGGTTTCCACTTGGTGTAGATAAAAGTATTGCTACATCTGGAATATCCATGTTACATGATCGCCACCACCAAACTTTTTTATAATAATCTTCAGAATGTAGTAGTTCCTTGGTGTTGACTTGAAGACATGATGATGTGGATCTTGGATTAGAAATCCTTGATTATGGTTTTGTCATTCAATTTTTATTCTCTCCAATTGTGATGAAATAATCCCTATATGTGATTAAGTCTCAACACCATGCTTCTTCATATGTTTGAGGTTTCCTTGGATCTCCATATCCTTTTTAGGGATATCCTTTGATAGAATGGTTTGTAATTCTTTTATGGATTCTTTTATTTCTTCCTTATTTTCATTCATCTTCTTTTTCATTTCTTCCTTATTCTTCTCCATTTCATTCACCATTTATTGTTTAAGGTTTTTTTTGAAACCTGATAAATCCACATTTTTCAACATACAACCATCGATTTCATTAACTTTCTTCTCTAATTAGGAGAACCTAAATTCTAAGTTTTCACTTTATTCATAAGTCTCAGATGATCCTTCAAGAGGTTTACTTAGTGTAGTAAATTTTGGATCTTTCTTTAGAGCCATGTGAGAAAATAATAACAATACTCCTCTTTATCAGATTTCTAGTCACACAAAAAATGGATCTTCTAATCAAAATTTATGTTACTTGTAAGTTATGTACCTTTAAAACCTTAATTTGGAAGTTATTTGAATGGTTGACCTTTTTCTTGATACATATTTGAGATTTGAGCCCTTTTAAATCTAAAAATTTGGTTTGTAATACTCTAATATGTCTTCTATGCAATTCTAGAAGTTTGACCAGCCCCTAAGAGGTATCTCATTTGGAAAGTGTCGTGAAAAAGAAGTGTTATGTACCAAGAGATTCAAGGTTCAAATTCCCCCAGCTTACATGTGTCTGCAGAAGGGGCATATGTAGGCAACTAGAGGTTATAGTGGTAGTGGTCAGAATCAACTTCATAGGAAATAAGCACGAAACTGGTCGAATTATTGATTCCTTTAGTCATAAAATGAAGTTTTCCAAAAGTTTGACCATAATTTGATGTACCAAGTGAAAGTTATGGTAACATTCCCAAAACTTGTTGATTTTTGGCCTCTTCCTACATGCAAACTGGTATAACATGCCAAATGTCCAATTTTCATCAAATATAATTATGAATTTATTATATGAGACACTTCTATATGTCTCTTATGATACTTGAATATTTCAAATTTTGAAAAAAAAAAAAGTTATAGCAAACATACCAAGTTGACTCATTTGAAACTAGTTTTAGGATCCTTCATAAGCCTTAACTTCCACAGATTATATCTCCAAATTATAGCGAACCAAAATCTAAAATTTGAACCAGATGTTCCTTAAGATCTTGCCTCAATATGATCCAAGTTTCACTATTCGAAACATCTTATAAATAAAGTTATAGTGAAAATGTCAAACTGATCATTTGGAAACTGATTTCAAGAGCATTAAGGACCCTAACTTCCTCATAGCATATCTCTAAAAGTATAGAGAACCAGATCATAAATTTGAACCATATGTTAGCCTAGATTTATACTTAATATTATCCAAGTTTAACCATATGAAACATCTCAAAAATATCTTTTATAGAGAAAATTCCAAAATGACCTAGTTTAAACTAATTTTGGGAGCATTCAGGAATTCTAACTTCCTTAAATCATATCTCCAAAAATATAACAAACTAAGATATGAAATTTGAACCAAATTTTCCATGATATTTCTCCTTAACATTATCCAAGTTTCACTATCTAAAAAAACATGTAAAAATAAGTTAGAGCAAAAATGCCAAGATGACCTGCTTGAAGCCAAAAACCCTTGGATCATAAGCTTTGATGCCAGATCTTATGAACCTTTCACCTTAAAAATAATAAGAAACCAAATTATAGTGCTATTCAAAGGGGAAACTTACTTTTACAATGAATATAATGTACAAGACATGATTTGATGATCCTAATATTAGGTCTCCTTAGTATATATATAGGAGACAAAGGGCTCAATTATAATAAAATGAGACCATGGACGGTTCTGTCTTACATAACAATATAATACCAAAAATATAATCACTCAATATTTATGGATTAATAAGGGGTTTTAGGGTTAACATGGGACTTATATAGGGCTTAAAAATTATATTGTGGAATCGAAATAACACATAATAAACCCTATGTGTCTTCCTCTTTCATTGAAATAGTGTTTTCCACAATATTTTGTTCTCTCTTCTTGTAGATAATTTTAAAGTCATAACCTAGAATCTTTGTAACATATTTTTTTTTACTCTTTTTAAGATAATTTTTGTTTTGATAAGTACTTCAAACTATGATTATCTATCTTTCCTTTGAAGTGTCTTCCTATTAGGTATGAACACCATTTCTTATCTACATGTAGCATGGACAACATTTATTTTTCATTGATAGTTCTGAGTAAGTTCTTTCCTTTAAATTAACTACTTTAAAGGGAAGGTGCATTCCTTCTTGCATCAATATGGAACAAATTCCATGGCGTGAAGCATCACACTCCATAATGAAGGTTTTTGTGAAGTTAGGTGTGGCTAGGCCAAGTGTTGTACACATAGCCTCTTTAAGTTTTTCAAAAGCTTTGGTTGTCTTTTTAGTCCAATAAAATGCTTCCTTCTTCAATAATTTTGGTGCCATTGTTTTACCATCATTATTGATAAACTTGTGGTAATATCCTATCAAACCTAACAATCCTCTAAGTTTATTCAAGGTCTTGGGATTAGTCATTCCCTCGTAGCTTTGATTTTGTTAAGGCCCACCTTGACACCAATATAAGCCAAAATTTCGTCTCTTGAACCCCAAAGGAACACTTGTAAGTATTTGCATATAGTTGTTGCTCTTCCAATAAAGTTAAGATATTTTAACATGTTGTACATGATCTTCCAAATATTTGTTGTAGATTAATATGTCATCAAAAAATACCACAAATTTTCTAATAAAGGGTTTGAAAATTGAATTCATCAAGCTTTGAAATGTTGAAGGTGCATTAGTAAGTCCAAATGGAATAACTAAAAACTCATAATAGCCTTCACGTGTTTTAAAGATTGTTTTTGGAATGTCTTATTTCCTCATTCTAAATTGATGATATCTTGACTGAAGATCCAATTTGCTAAATAAAATTACTCCATGAAATTTGTCTAATAATTCATCAAAGAGAAGAATGAAAAACTTATCTTTGATGTTCCTTTCGTTGAATTGTCTATATTCTAGACACATACGCCATGAACTATCCTTTTCTGTAATCATCACCATTAGTGCAGAGAAATCACTTTGTCTAGTTTGAATGATGTTAGCCTCTAAAATTTCTTGAATCAAATGCTCATCCTCACTCTTTTATGCATATGGATACTTGTAAGCCTAATATTATGTGGTACACATCCAATTTTAAAATGAATAGCATAGTCAAAATCTCGAGTAGGTGGAAGACCCATATGCATATTTCCAAATACCTAAGAATGATTCTTGATAACATTTTGGAGATATATTAGAGAAAAGGATATAGATGTTTGAATATCTAATGAACACAATTGTGCAATTACATCATGATCTTCCTTTTTGAGTATTTTTTCCTTGATATTAGAGCTTATCACTTTAGAGGGTTTCCCTTGGATACCTCTAAGCTCAATTTGCTTGCCTTATGAAGAAAATATAATGAAAATAGCTTGAAAATTAAGGACCATTATTCCCAATGATTATAAATATTGGGCCCCTAATAGACCATAACCACCACCCATTTAGATTGCAATCATAGGACTGTCCAAAAAATACTCCCCTATATTCATCTTAATACTATGGAACTTCCCTAAACAACTTTTGTTACCTCCATCTACAAACATTACTTGAAATTTTGGTGGTGGAAATACAAAATAGTTAAGAAGTTTTTCCATTTATTGTTGATGAAGTTATGGGCGCCACCTGAATCAATCAACATTATTACCATTTAATTTTGGATATATCCTTCTATCTTAAGGGTTTGTGGAATATTGATGTCAGCCAATGCATGACAATATATTGTTGGAGTCATTTATCTTAGCTCTAGATCTTATGATAGTTCTAATTCTTGATCTTATTCATATACACAGTCTATGTAGAATAATTTCTTCTCACTACATTTATGATGCTTAGTGTAGTTATTATCACAATTGAAATATAGTCCCTTTTCTCTTCCTTCATCCATTTGTTAAGGTGTAAACCTTGTCAGTTCAGGAGAGGGAACATGATGTTCTTTATAGTTGTCAATGACCAATTTTCTAGTAGCCATATTTTTACCTTCAAATTTCCTTGGAATATTAAAATCCTTCTCTATGGATTTAGGTTCAAAGAGATGAACCTCATGTTGGATGCTTTCATTTGAAGTTACCATAAATAATAACGAATTATCCTTTGAAATGTTCTTTACCATAATAATAAGCTTTTGGATACTTTGAATGTACTCTATAATTAGAACTTTTTGCTGAAGATTTACCAATTGAATAAATAAAGTATTTCTTTTAAATACCCCATAATTTCTATAAATTTCTCTGTAAAAGTGGACCAAGATATAATAAAATCCCTTTTCATATTGAAAAGCCATTGATACCATACAATTTGATCTTGTTTTAAAAACATGGATGCAATATTTAACTTTTGTAAGGTCATCACTTGGTGTATACCAAAGTATTGCTTCATTGGAATATCCATGTCATAGGATCGCTACCATCAAACTTCCACATATTGATCTTCATAGTTAAGTAGTTCCTTGGTGTTGAATTGAAGACCCGATAATGTGGAAGTTGGATTCAAAAATCATGATTATGGTTATGTGATCTAATAGTAGTGCTCTCAAATTGTGATAAAATACTCCCCATATGTGATTGAGTTCCAACACAATATTTCTCGTCATTTTCATGATTTTCTTAGATCTCCATATCCCTTTAAGGAAACCTCTTGAAGATAAGAGTTTCCATGGAATTCATGGATTTTTGTATTTATTCTGTTTTTTCATTCATCTTATTTTCCATTCCATCCATTTTGTTTTCCAATTTCTTTTCCACCTCCTTAATATAGTGAGAATTTTCTTCTCTTTGTTCTTAAGTCATAGTAGATTTCTCTGAGGGTTTAATTGGTGTAGTATATTTTGAATCACCCTTAGGAGCCATGTGAGAAAAATAATAGTGCTCTTATTTTTCCTTTTTATCACAAATTTTGACTCACCAAAAATAGATCTTCTAATCAAATGTTAAGTCACTTATAAGTTATGTACCTTTAAAACATTAATTTGGAGACTATCTATATGTTTGGCCTTTGTTTTGATATATCCCTATGATTTTAGCCCTTTAAAGTTTAAAATTTTGTCTTATAATTGTTGCGGGTGGAAACACCCTAGGGTCTTGGTTGAAAACCCCAACAGAGCGAAGGGCATACAACATAAAGAAACATGTAGAAAAGCAGTCTAAATGCTTAAACTCTTGAAGTAGGAAGAAGAGGTATTACGCAGAGGTCCTACGTTCGAGGTCGATCCCACAGGGTCCAAACCCTCTGCTCCTTCCAATGCCTTTAGAACTCGCAACTTATCCAAGCAAAGCATATACACCAACAGTGATAGAAAGCATGTTCATGATATAGGTTTTAAATCATATAAGCATGTGAGAAAATGGGCATTAACAAAAGATTTCATATGTAAATCATAACATAGATTAATGCATACACACAATAAATATCAAGAACAAAACATCAATTCTTTATTGATGTAAGATAAATGAAATGTGGATAACTACAACCCGAGTCTTCCTCCAGCTCTAAGAAGAACCGTCCTTCGGATTCGTCTTGCCTAGGCCTCAACAGTGCTCCTCCGTAAAGGTACACCAGGATGTCATACAAAGATGATGGACACCTCAAAGAAGGAAACACATGTTTCCTATAACTTGGGAGTGCAAGAGGCATAGGATTTCTTCAGACTTGATCAGTTATGTAATCAACTATAATATCAATATCTCATCTCTCTCCCCCTTAGGCCTTCACATGGAGGTTTGTTTATACTTCTCCAAATTAGTTTTTTTCAGTTGGGATTTAGTTGGGCCATGGGATATAGTAGGTGAGTAACACGTAAAACCCATAAACTCTGACTGAATTTAAGGAGATTATATTTTTTAGTGTTTTAACACATATACGCAGGTTGGGTATAGATTGACCCATGTGTACACGCTTCTTATGTAGGGAAAAATAACATATGGGAATTAAAACACTGTTTTAGAATTTGGACCAAGTCTGGAAAGGGAGGGCTTCCCTAGGCCATAACCAGAGCATCAAATATACCAAGAGTGGTAAATGGTGCTATAATAATAATGCTATGATATGTCTTCTCTATAGTTTCACTAGTCTCGCCAAAATTTGATGTGGCAAGTGAAAGTTATGGTAATTTTACCAAAAATTTGATGATTTTTACCTCTTCCAAGAATGAACTTGTACAATGTGCCAAATATCTAACTTCTTGAATCTAATTATAAAATTCTCCCTAAGGTACTTTGATATGTCCTTTCATATCTTTGAAAAATCCATTGTCTTAAGCGTCATGGGAAAAAAGTTATAACAAAAATTCCAAGATTACTTGTTTGAAACTAATTTTAGGACCATCCTCAAACCCTAACTTCCATAAGGTATATATCTAAAAGTACAACAATACTAAATCTAATATTTTTTAACCATATATTCCCCAATATATTTTCTAAAGATGCTCAAAATTTCACCATATGAAATTTCCTAGAAAAAAGTTAAATTGAAAATTCCAAGATCACTCTTTTTGAAACTAATTTGAGGGATATCCACTAATGCTAACTTACATAGGGTGTATCTCCAAAAAAACCAAAATCTAAATTTTTCACCAGATGTACATTGATAACTCTGCTCATTTATATCAAAATTTCATAACCTAAATTGTCCTCCCAAAAAATTGTAGCAAGAATTCCATGATGACTTATTTGAAGTAACAAAATCTTATGTTAGTATGCTTTGATACCAAATGTTCTAAACCATATGCCTTAAACTGATAAGAAACAAATAATTTCAATGCACTTTAAAGGGGAATCCTTTGACATGAAAACATATAAAAATACATTTAATGGATTTAGAAGCTAAGTATCCTGCATTATCATATAGTATATATAATTATTATATATATATATATATATAATATATAATATATTATATATAATATATATATATATATAATAAATATAATATATATATCTATAAGATAATAATTATATATATATAATTATATATATAATATATATATTATATATATATATATATATTATAATATATTATATAAATTAGAAAAAATAGATAATGAAAGGAGAATGAAATGTTTTCATTGACATAATAACATAACAATAGAAATGTAATAACCCAATATAGGGATTAATAAGGAGTTTTAGGGTTAACATGGAGCTTGTTTAGGGCTTAACACTCGTTGATGTCTAGCTCATTTGGCTCATTCCTTCCTGCATGCATGAAAATATTATTAAGAGAAAATTTATATCATCATAAGGTTTGGATTTATAATCTGATTCTTCTTCATTAACAAAAGTAATGTTTTCCTATGGTGGGTACTTATCATATTCAATCAAGATATAATTTTCCACTTGAAAATTAGGATTTTTATGAAAATACTTTACTTATTTTGAAGCCTTATTCCTTATAGGACATTCATTAGTTAAATTCTTGTATTCTTTGTAATTGAAGTGTTTGATAGAAGCCATATTCTTTGGTTGTTTCCTTTTACTGTTTTGTTGATAACTGAGATAGTTTATGCTTCTACTACTAGATGATTTGAACCTAGACCTTCATTAAAATAAATTCCTTCTTATCTCACTACAACATAATCCTTTGCAATTTCTATGTTTTATGGGTTTGGTATGCACCTTACAACTAAAATATTTTCTAGCTAGATTGGAAGAACAAACTTTAGAATTGATCATCTTCTACATATTGCTAATGGTATTTTTCAAGTCTTCTCTTATTTAAGGTGTATGTTATAATATGATTTGATTATTTGATGAATGCTTGCAAGAATCATATAATCAATACTAGTAGGGGAGAATGTAACTTTGTCATAAGTTGCTTAGACTACTATTGCTAATATATTAAGTTGTCGTAATGAGATCATGCATCCCATCATACTAATATAATAAATCATTATCATCATCTTCTTCTTCTTCTTTTTTGTGACTAGAGGAATCGACAACTGGGTCAATTTCATACCAACATGACACAAAGTTGATTCCAACTGCTACCATTATAACCTTTAGGTTCCTATGTATGTCCCTTCCATAGAAACATGTAAGTTATGGGGATTTGAATCTTGAATCTCTTGGTAAATAACACTTCATGTTCATGGAAATTTTCAATTGAGCTGCCCCCTAGGGCGACTAATATAATATATATTGCATATAATGGAAATACTCAATTCTAAGAGAAATATCACAAATATTCTAAGAAAGAAATAAGGCCTATTTTCTTTCTTTTTGTATCCTAAACTTCCAATAAATTCATTAATGACTGTTGCAAGTTAACAAATAGGAGTTCCTTGAAACAATTGATTATTGTATTCAGTTCTCAAAAGTTTCCACTATCATTTGAGATATCTAGTGAACCATAAATATGAGAGGGCAACAAATTCAAATGTTTCTTTTCCTACGAAAATCATTTGTGTATTATCCCAACTAACCATACCATGAACCATTTCCAGAATTTATGTTCCATATCTACCATCAACTATATGGTAATTAATCTCAATATTTTGAGTCCTTCTAGTAGAAAATAATGGCTCAACACTTCACATTTCTTCATTTACAATAATCTTACTTGGGAATTTTACAATCATTGATTATTTTGGAACTTCTTTCCTTTTCTTAGAAACTTTTTCTTCTTCTTCATGAATCTGCTTCTTTTGAGTGGAAATAATACTAGAATAAAATTGAAGAGGTCTTTTTTTTAGAAAGTTTTTTTCTCTTCATGTACTTTCCTCATTTATGCCAAAGTTAGTATCATAATAAATTCAAATATACCTTCAAATTTTGTATTATTATTTATAGGTTCTAAACTAATAATATTTAAAATCGGTTTATTTTTCTTTATTTGTATTGATAGAGGCCTTCACCTTTTGTTCTTGTCGTGGCTCAAACTCTTGATGAAGGGAAAGTTGGTCCTACAAGTGACAACCAAGGGGAAACTACTATGTAATCTACCCACTATAACTTTGATGGTGTTACCACTCACATCTAGGTTAATAGAAAAAAAATCCTAGACCTAAGGTGGGAATCCCTATATGCATGAAACATCACATGTTAGAAGAAAGGGAGAACATTGATTGGAAAAACAAATGCAAACTCACCATAGAATACTAAGGGTCAAAGAAAGGAATATGGGATCTTCTTGGTAGGGTATTGGTATTGAGTCCTTCTCCCACACCATAAGAGATTAGAAATACACAACTGATTCAATGAACTTTAACTTCAAACACATACTAATGAAATAATATGGAGAAAGTTATTGCTTCCACTCTTGAACTAATTATGAAATAATGATGGGATAATTATATGATTTTCACAATAGTCTAAGGATGAGAACATATCTAAACACAATACATACGATGTATTTCTAGCTAAGAAATAAAATGGAAACCAAAAAACATGAATGAGAGATGAATAACTTGAGTTGATTTACCATATGCGAGCATGAGTAAGCTTGTCATTCATATGATTTTGAACCACTAGAAATACCGCCATATAGAAATAACTTAAGTTATCATCCAATGAATCATTGTTAATTCCAAACTAATGGGAGATAATGCATTTAGTATTGAACCTCTCTTGAGGGTGTTTTGTAGCATTGTGTGCGGGGGACACAAAACTATACCTCGATTGCTAGTAAATTTATCCTTTTCATGAAATGCTTGGCCACATAATCAATGGTTTTGGAAACTTGCTGGAAATGGAAATGTGGTAATTTGTATGAGTTATGATTTCAACCACAATCTACGTATCTTTAATTCTTTGTAGGTTGAGTTGAGTTGATGTGGCATCCTCATAATGGAAAATTCATTTGGAATGATGATAAGATATTTTTGTGACTTCTTGGGTGGTGTAGATCTAATGGACCTTCCCAAAGAAACATAGAAATGGTTAGTTTATTACTTTTCCTAAGTCTATTATAGGGGATAATCACAAATCAATACACAAATTTCAAATCCTAAGACAAGTCTTTCTTCCTCATAGAATACATAAATGCATAATAAGTTAGTAAACTTATGGAAAGGGAATGAAAATATATCCTTCATGATATGACCCTCAAGGTCAATTTAGGCATAGATCACTTATCATTTCATGTCCAACTTTGAACCTAGGATTATTTAATATTATTTTTCAGAGGGGGATTAAGGGAAGGGAATGGAAATGGATCTTTCTTGATATGAACCTATTGATGGGAAAAAATGACCTCCATCAACATCAAGGGAGACCACCCGATCAGGTCCCCAAATTAGACCCTTATCCGTTGATAATGGTGGTTCCAACTGGTTATGGGTCTAGTTACCCTTTCCTAAAACTAGCCTAAGGTTATCTTATCCTAATCTTACTATGTTATGTCAAAGTAATACTAATTATTAATCCTATGATACTATGTTAATTATATATTAATACTATAATAATACTAACGTCACGATAGGTATCAATATAAATCTCGTATATTATATCTACGCTAAGTACTAAGTAATATTAAACTAACACTAATGTTAACCATATATATTTATATTAAATCTTACTATATATCCTAAGTAATATTATATAGTATTACCTAATATATATATGTAGCTATGTATTGATACCCTAAATCTCATACAAATTTCATATAACCTATAATTCTAACTAACTATATTACACTAAATCTAATGATAAAATCTAAATGTATCCTTATTATAATAACTAACTTTAAAACGGAATTCTAACACTACAATATGATATTATTATACTAACATTATGAAATATAAATGCAAATATATTACTTAAACTATACCATGGAGATATTACGATTACTAATATTAATATAATATAATACATTTCAACTACTGCAAGTACCTTAATAACACTATTATTATAAATATATATATAATATATATATATATAAATAAAGATAATTCCATAATATGATATACGCAACTTGATTTGACTAGTTGAACAGGGATCAAATCGGAGAGAGCCATGGCAAGATCCCCGAAGCTCATTGGTGTGTAGCTCACAATCCTTGCAACTCGCGATATGAAGAACATGAATTAGCGATACAACAACCTCCACCCTTACGCCATGTTGTGGGTTGATCCTGATTTCAAGGTGTCTAGCATGGTCGATCCAGAGGGTGACACAAACCCCTCATGGGACGAGAAGCTCACGATTTCCATAAGAAACAGGCGCCAAATTTCCCATCGAAATCATGCACGAAAAGGCCTCAGAGCTCACCAAACCGTTGTTTGGTATCACATGGATTCTGTTTTTCCAAGTCCTGGACAAAGTCAAATTCGAAGAAAAGCTAGAGAGGAGCCTGAAGCTCAATCGCCCCTCCGGCATGGTAAGATAGAAAATAGATGTCAACGAGTAAGCAAAATAATGGCCATAACGAAGCATATGAAAAAAGATCACAAGCCTAAAAAAACCATCAGCTACAGACATGCCATCCCAGACATGCCATGTTCCAGGGAAGAAGGGAATTATCCAAAATGAAAAATAAAGGCTTCCCATATATTTCCCAAAAAACAAAATGGAAGGGTTTGTGGCCACAACAAAACTTCAAGGTTAATTTAGGAATAAATCACTTATCATTTCAATGTCTAGCTTTAGAGATATGACTATTTAATATCCTTTTTTTAAGAGGGAACTTGGAGCATTGAGTTTCTATTCCTTGATATTATTTAAAATACCCCCTATTTCCATTACATTAAGTGTTCAGTTCAGTGAAGATGCTGTTTTTATTTAGATATTCATAGAAAAGCTAGGGACAAGTGGAGAACCTCATAATGAGGTGGCCTTAAGCTTTATTATTCAATACTTACTCTTCACTTGTTTTCCCCTTTAGATATTCTATAGACAATGATGAGCATATTTGCTTTTTTAATTCACATAGGCTTTTCATGCTTACTGTTGGAAATTTTATGGTGTATGAGTGGCTTTTTTATTTTTGGCATTGATATTAATAAGGGTCAGCTTGATGATTAATGTCAACCAGGATGAAAGGGAGTTTAGGAGGAATCCCATGGTTGCTACAGTGCTCTATAAAGAATCATCATAGTAGAAGGCTTACTAGAAAAGCCATAAAATGATGTTTAAAGTGATGGAAGTCCATGGTAGCTACATGATTCATGTAGAGAATCATCACAGTAGCAGGCGTACTAAAGAAGCCATAAAATGATCACCATGACGATTATGAGTTCATTTGTTCAAAGAGTCAATGAGCACATAATTTTGCAGTCATCTCCCAAGTAGAAAAAGGAATCAAAGCCTACATCAGACCCTATCTAATGCAAAGTGCTCTGGAAAATTTTTCCAACGATATGCGGCAGTTGAGAAATGGGTTCCTGGATCAAAAGATATGGTCTTCTGAAGTTCAGGGTTGTGAAGCCTTATGAAGGAAGGAATATTGACATATTAGAGGTTCGGGACATTGGTGTATTGGCATATTGGAGGTCTAGGACATTAGAGGATCGTAACATCGGGGACCAAAATGTCAGAGGTCAGTAGATTGATGCATTAGAATATCGAAGATCAGCGTATTAGCGCATCATCATATCGAAGATCTGGATACCAGAACATCGGGGATTGGAATGTCGGAGGTCAACATATCAGCGCATCACAATATTGGAGGTCAGCGTATTGGCACATCATAATATCGAAGAACCATGACAATGGGGTATTAAAACTTGTCAACTATGGTACACTAAGAAGTTTCAATAGTATTAAAAGTGCAGAGTAATGCCAAAGAAGATAAACAAATGATTTTGTTGCAAATCCTAGGGTTAAGATATCCTCTTCTCTCTCCTCCTAGCAGGACACATGGCAGCATGAGATTGGTTTTGATAAGCTACAGTGTTATCTGACATCAGCATGATGTTGCAGTAAGACAAGACACGTGGTAGGTTGATTCAATGATATTGGGTTCCCTAGTGTGCCAAATCAAGCATACATGTGTCATCATTATAAAGATGCCACGTGGAGTGATGACATCATATCAGAGCTTGGCATATCAAAGGATTAAGATATCGGAACTCTAGAATTGATGGTTATTGAAAAGTTTCGATGGAGGGGGCTTTCGATATTGGGTTGGCTCTTGGTCATGTAAATCGAAAGAACTAAGGGCGTAGAGCCTTAGCAAAGGAACATTGGCCCTTGGTAGGAAAAAAATGCCTTAGCACCTTAATGCTACGAAGCAGGTCAAAACTCTCGGTCCCATGGAGGAGAAACGCTCAAGGAGATCAACATCAGAGGAGCTAAAGAGAGCGGGAATGATAAGTATTGTAACACTACACCACTATGAAGTTACGACATGGAGTTTCCATGATGAGGAAGTACAGAGAGTTAAAGGATGTGTGGGTCGACAACTGTGAAATTGAATGCAAGCACAAAGGAGTTGGTAGTTGAAAGGGGCTAAAACTGCAGAAGACTCTATAACAAGAAATCAAGGACAACATTTCTGGTAGAGACTAATTCGAGAGAATGATAGAAGCAATCGACTACTTTGCATGCATGAATATTTGTGCTAAATGAGAACAAAGCAGTCACTTCTGTGATTTGTTAAAAGATCCGTAGATTGATAAATGAAATTGGGGCTCTCTGAGGAGTGTGCAAGTCACTTGAGAATTAGTTTCTCTGCATAGGAGATCTGTGCAGTTAGACTATGAAGAACTGCAATGTCCATCTCTGTTTTGGCATTGTTACAAGAAACTATCAGAAGATGCAAGAGTGGCAAGTGAAGCCATGCCTAAGTACAAATTGAAAGCTAAAGGATAGAGATGAGAGACTTCCTTGTGTAGAGTGCCTTAGTGGAACAGAACCATCAACAACAACAAAAAATATGGGGAAGTGAGAATATGTGTGTGTGCCTGGTGCTGTGAGGGAGTACATCGAATCAGAGAGGTTGAAGCACCTCGGAGGAAACTGTGTAATACAATAGTAAGAGCATCGTGAGGATTGTGTGGAGAATTGAAATGGTAGTGATAAAGAGAAGTTAATGTAGATCCCTTAGTAGAGAAGGCAGAGCACAGAGGAAGTGTTACCGTGAGCAATGAGAGGAGACTTGTTGTAAGTGAGCACAGAAGGCAGAGTGCAGAAGTCAAATATGTGAACAAACATTTTTGGTATTTTACTTGTATAATCATATGCATTTGTTTTCAATTTCAAAATTGTATGAAATAGTAGAACATTGGCAAGAGCAGGTTGGTGCCTCTTAGAAAGTTGGTGCTTGCTAAATAAAGGGGGTCGGTGCCTCCTATGAGTAGGTTCTCACAAACTAACATATGTAATTAAGTGGGTGCTTAACTTACATCATAGACAAACAACAAATTTGGTGGTTTTTTCCCTCTGGGTTTCCATGTGAAAAATGCCGTGTCAAATGTGTGTTTCTCATGTGATAATTTTTGAACATGTGGGTCTGAAATAGTTGGTTCACTGTTTCTGTGAATGAATGCACTCATAAAAAAAATAATATAAGAAGGGACTATAAGTATAATAAGAAAAATAATAGATCTTCTTAATTACTGATTCACCCCCCCCTCTCAACAATTCCTTATTTCAACAATTGGTATGAGAGCCAAGGTTCCTTCAGAAACAGTTTAAACATTGGAAGGTAAATCTATAAGGAATTATATCTAGCCAAGAGAGTCAAGAGGCTTACTCAAGTAGAATACCAGTCTTTGATGGACCAACTATGCTTTTTGGAAAGTGAGAATGGAAACGTATTGTATGTCCCTGGGAGTAGATGTTTGGACTTCAGTACTAGTAGACTACAATGACCCTGATATTTCTCTCACTGATGCAGATGGTAAAAAATATATTTGAATAATGCTAAAGCCAAGAATTCCATTCTCTTTGGTCTTAGTCAATCAGAATTTGCAAAATTTATGCATTGTAAGTCTGCTAAGGAATTGTGGGTAAAGCTTAGCCAGAGTTAGTGAAGGAGATTACAAAGTCAAACAAATGAAACTTCAGACTTTCAGAATGAGGTTTAAAAGCTTGGTAATGAATGATAATGAAATCATAGCAGAATACTTCCTCAGAGTTGATGAAGTGACTAATATGATTAGAGGAATTGGTGAAGAAGTAAAGGAATAGATGATTGTTAGGAAAATATTAAGATCTCTACCCATGAGATTTGATGCCAAAATCTTAGTTATTGAGGAAATGGCTAATTTAAAGGATCTCAATATGGATAAGATGCATGTTACTCTCACAACCTATGAGATGAGACTAGGAATAGAAAAATCTGAAATGAAGGAAACAATTTTCAAAGTATACAGAAAGGGAAAGGAGCACAAAGATCATCAAGATTGCTCCAACTGTGAATTTTATTGGGAGTTGGCTTAACTAGCTAGAAAACTGAAGTGTCACTCAAAAAAATATAAAGGGAAGTTACCCTTTAAGTGTTTTGACTTTGGAAGAGTTGGAAATTTCTCTTCCAAATGCCTTTATAGAGAAAAGGCAGAAAGGGAAGAGGATCTGAACTTTGGAAACAAGTCTCAGACACATCAGAAGAAAAATCCCTATAAGAAGAAGGGGTTCTACTCTAAAGAGGATAGCTCAGCACTAGAGTCAGACTGTGAAGACTCATCAGAGAATTAGTGCGATAATTATCTTCTTATGGCCTTTGAAACAGACTCCAAGAAACAAGGTATTATGGACTGTGAAGAGGAAGAAGAAGGAGAAGTAGACCTTGAAGGGGAACTCATTAGTTCCCTTGATGAGTTAAAGAAAGCAAGGGAGAAGAATAAGTAGCTGAAGGAACAATTACAACATGCAGAGGTAGGTATGTATAGCTATGATAATGAGAAGTTTTCCTATCAAAAAGAAAATCTTGAAGAAGTTATCAAGAGAAAGGACAAGGTAGTCCTTCTACTGAACAAAAACAAGGAAAGTATCAGAGAGAGGAAGATGGGAACACACAGTTGAAACATGAGATGCTCAAGTTAAAAAGTGAAATGATCTCATAGATATGCAAATATGATATTCTAACTTTGAAAGTTGAGCTAGAGGAGGAGAAACGAAAAGAAGAGGTTATTCAAGACCTGATTCAAGAACGGGAAGAGAATTGTTAGAGTCTTGAAGCATAGGTTGTCTCTCTGAGAACCAATCTTGAGAAAACAAAGACCGAGAAGGGCATAAATGAAAAATTTACTGAAGGGACAAGGAGACTAGATCAGATCCTAAATAGTCAAAGGCCCTTAGGAATCAAAACAGGTCTAGGATACTCTAAGACACAAGAATCTTCTATTGGGAAGATAAAATCCAGGTCCATAGGATTCAAAGAACCACATATCATTGGTAAGAAGCATCATGAAAGAATTAATGAAGACAAAAGAGTAGCCAGGAAAAGAGGAGATTGCCAATGGAGAATGAACCAATCAGTTAGACGACCAAATTATTTTCCTACACAATCTCATAATTCTTCTAACAATAGGCATGCATATTTGTTTTATGATCACTGCTATAGGTGTCATATCTTTGGACATAAAGCCATTGATTGTAGAAGGATCAAATTTCAAAGAGATAAAAATCCTAGATATAATACACATCGGATTTCTAAGTCTCAAAACTCTTCTCTCAAAAATCAGAATGTCTTCTCTCCCTTGCGAAGTGAATTACAATGCTTCAAATGTAATAATTTTGGGCACAAATCCAGTGAGTGTAGAAGTAGGTTTGAATACCTGTCTAAGTCCCAAAATGTCAGACAGACAATTATCCAAAATGATAAAGGGAGTTGGAAACTAAATACTAAAAAGAGCATGCAATGTGGACTCAACTTATCAACTCATAATCAAGAAAACAAATGGCATGTGGGTAGTGGTTGTTCCAAACATATGACTGGGGGTAAAAGAAAATTTATGTCGCTCAAGGAAATGGACAGAGGAAGCAATGTCACTTTTGGAAATAATGCTCCAGCAAGAATCAAGGGAAAAGGAGTAGTCAGCCTTGATAAAAAAACAAAAGCATAGAATGTGCTGTACGTAGAAGGTCTCAAGCACAACCTGCTCAGTGTTAGCCAGATATGTGACAATGGCTATGATGTGATCTTTTGATCTAAATACTGTGAGATCCACAACATAAATAATAGAAAACTGGTGTGAAAAGCAATAAAAACCCATAATAATGTATATGTGTTTGACGATTCTAGGGTTAACTTCTATTTAAGAAAAATAAGTGAAGCACGGTTGTGGCACAAGAGGCTTGGGAATATGAATTTTGATAGTTTGATAAAAGTAAGCAAGATGGGAGCAGTAAGAGGACTACCAAGATTGTCAAAGTCTGATAACATAATTTATAAGTCATGTCAGTTTAGCAAGCAGACTAGGACTCATTTCAAATTGAAAGAGTTCTCCTCATCCAAACCTCTAGAGTTCATTCACCCATACATTTGTGGTCCAACTAGAGAAAAAACCTAAAAAGGAATGAGGTATTTCATGTTGATCATTTATGATTTCATCAGGGCCACTTGGATTATCCTCTTAAAAGAGAAATATGCAGCATTCAAGCATTTCAAGAAGTTCAAAGCTCAAGTGGAAATTGAGAAAGAATTAAATATAAAATTCCTAAGATCAGATATAGGGGGAGAGTACACCTCAAGAAAATTTGAGGAATTCTATGAAGAGAATGATATCAGGAGGCAGCACTCAGTGGCTAGAACTCCTCAACAGAATGGGGTAGTAGAGAGGAAGAATAGATTAATCTAGGAAATGGCCAGAGAGATGTTGGATGAAGCAGGAGAGTCTCACAACTTCCGGGGAGAAGCATCCTGGACAACAGTATATCTATCAAATAGAACTCAACTCAGGCCTAATAGTGATAAAAATCCCTATGAGCTATGGAAGGTAAGATCTGCATAAGTTAAACACCTCAAGGTGTTTGGAAGCAAGTGCTTCATTAAAAGGAATGAAAAGAATACTGTGAAGTTTGATTCATGTGTTGATGAAGGGATATCGCTCGGGTAATCTATTAGAAGCAAATGATATAAGTGTTACAACAAGCAGACAAGAACGATTGAGGATTGTATCAACATAATAGTAGATGAGGTAGGTTCACAACCTGAATCCTCTAAAAGAAATATGAACTCAGATGATGAAAAAAGTTCAGACTTGAGGTCCATGAATCTCAAAGAAACAGATTTAGATAGTGAAGGTGAGGAGGTTGGCACGACTTCAAGGTCAAAGACACCCTCCAAGTATGTACAAAAGGAGCATCATGTTAGAGAATCTAGGGAAAAGTAGTGTTGTGATGATTCTCTGAGACTTGATAACAATTTTTGAAGTCTTTTTACTTTTCATAGTTAGATTATACTTCTTCTTCTTCTTATTAGTGCATACATGTGTGCTTCATCAAACTACTACCAAAACAAAATAACAAGAACATAAAATTTGCCTCTCTGCCAGGGACAAACGCTCTCCACTCTTGAGAGGGAAACCCTTTGTAAGTTTTCTCTTATTGAAGCTTCTTATTTGAACAACCGCCAAACCCTATAACCTTGACTAACATATCCTCTAAGCATGAGTCAAATCCTTCCTCTTTCAGCACTGTCACTTCCGGCACATCTTCTGGAACTTCTTCCAGCACTTTGTCTTCCAACACTTTGTCTTCCAACACTTTTTCCTATAGGTTAGGAAACCCTAGAATATTAGGGCTTCTCTACTTCGCTATAAAGAGATCATTTTTCACCTTTCTTTGGATACCTTATGGACCTTAATGCACAACTGAATGAGACCATTTATGTTGCTGCCCTTGACTACTATTGAATCCACAATAATTACCTTGCTGAAGTATTCACATGTGCTGAGAGAAACCCTAGAATATCCCTTATTTCTTCGCTTTCCTTTTCTTCCTTCTTTGTTGGATGAGGAGGCCTAACAACCTTTGTTTTTTAGCCCAAAACTGAGAGATGGTTCCTGTTGCACTTGACTACAAACAAACCTCTTTTTCCCTCACACATGTGGTTGTTGATGCCCTAGAGAACAACCTTGTACCTTTGTTGTCCCAACTTGTCTCTTCGCTGCCCTAACAGACAACTTGTCCACCCTTACTTGGCTATCCTTCAACGTTCTAGTCACCTCTTTGCAGATTTCAGATCTTATGTTGTGTGTCCAAATGAGGAGTGGACAACCTCTATTTATAGAGGTCTGCCCCTCCTCCTTCAAGATGACATAACTGACCCTCAAGCCGACTTACAGTTTGTGCCATAATTCGACATTTCTTCATCATTTTTGCTGCTTGTAGTATTTGTCACTGCTAGGAGAGGATTTGACGATGCTTGGAGTTCTTCCCTTAACTTTGTATGATGTCCTACATGATGTAACATGTACTCAAAGGGTCTTATCATAATTACATTTTGACTTTGACTCCCTAGAAGCACTTCAAAATGTGCTTAAACGATTTCAATGAGCAAGAAACTCATTGACAAATAATATCAAAATAAATTCACTTTTCTTGAATAAGTACAAATATCAAAATTACATAATGAAGACTAAACCTAGTTACATCTTTTTCAACACATCCTAAGATTCAGGTTATTGGAGATCAAAGACATGGTGTCCAAACCAGGAGGAAAATTGTTGGTAGTACAATTTATGCGAATCTGACTCTATTATCCCAGATAGAATCCAAGAACCTCTGTCAAGCAAGTGAAGACAAGTTTTGGGTGAAAGCCATGGACGAAGAAGTTGACCAAATTAAAAAGAATGATACATGGGAGATTGTTCCAAGGCTGAGAGAAAAAAATGCTATTGGATCCAAATGGGTTTTCAAGAACAAACTAAATGAACAAAGTCAAGTAATTAGGAACAAAGCTTGATTGGTCAACATAGGGTATTCCCATATAGAAGGGGTATATTTTGAAGAAACATTTGCACCAATAGCTCAACTAGAAGCAATAAGGATATTTATTGCCCTTTCCATCCATAAGAATATCAAGGTATATCAAATGGATGCGATTTCTACATTTCTCTATGGATATTTAGAAGAAGAAGTTTACATTGAGCACGCAAAAGGATTTCTACTCACCTCCTATGAAGGGCTCGTATGCAAACTGAAGAAGGACATGTATGGATTGAAGCAGACCCCCAAAGATTGGTGTGAAAGGTTGGATAGGTATCTTAAGAAACACGGGTTTAATAAAGGCACAATTGATAATAACCTTTATGTAAAATACGAGGGTGACCATCTATTGATAATAGTTGTGTATGTGGAGGATAAAATATTTGGCATCGATATGGAACAATTGGGGCTTCAATTTGCAAAAGTATGCAAATAGAGTTTGAAATGTCCATGATTAGAGAATTTTCCTTCTTTTTGGGTCTACAAATTACTCAGTCTCGATAAGGGGTGTTTATATCCCAATCCAAATATCTCAAGAAAACCCTGAAGAAATTTGTAATGGAATATTGCAAACCTATCAGCACACCCATGACTACAGGCTGCAAATTGTGCAAAGAAGATGGAACACTTCTAGTAAATCAGACTAAATATAGGTCAATGATAGGAAGCTTACTGTATCTGATAGCTTCAAGGCCAGAAATCATGCAAGCAGTGGGGATTGTGGCCAGGTTTTAGGCTTTTCAATGAGAGAGTCATCTTGTTGTTGTCAAGAGGATTTTCAAATATCTTCAAGGTACAACAGAGTACAAACTGTGGTATGCTAAGAGTGAATAATTCAAGTTGAAGGCCTATATGGATGCAAATTGGGCTGGAAGTCTAGATGACAGGAAGAGTACTTCTGGTGCAACTTTCTTCCTGGGTAAATGCTTGGTGTCATGGGTTGGCAAGAAACATGGCTCCATTTCTCTGTCGACTGTTAAAACAGAGTACATTGATGCTACTACCTGTTGTACGTAGATTCTATGGATGAAGCAAACCTTGAAAGACATACAGGTAGGATTTTTTGATCCCATTCCAATAATGTGTGACAACACAAGTGCCATCAAAATCTCCAAAAATCCAGTCATGCATTCAAAGACTAAGCATATTCCTATCAAGTACCATATCTTGAGGGAACATGTTGCATCCAACACTGTCAGACTTGAATATGTACCCATTGAAGAGCAACTTGAAGATATATTTTCCAAGGAACTGGAAAGGGAACCATTTGAATATCTCAAGCACCAGATAGGAGTTGTGACTCCTCCCTCCAAATGATTTAATTTTGGAAGGTAGTGGCAGCTACTCAGCATGTGGAACTCATGGGAGAGTAGAATGCAATGCTTCATGGGGAGTGTTCGAGAAACATTCTTTGCCACTAATTTCAAAGGGGGAGAAGATTGGCATCATAGTAGACCATTCCTAGCCTGAGGGGGAGCTTATGGTGTTGCCATCAATGCCAAAGGGGGAGATTGTTGGCCATTTTATGGTGTATGAGTGGTTGTGTTAGTGCTGGCATTGATTTCAATAAGGGTCAACTTGATTATTGATGTCAACCAGGATGATAGGGAGTTTAGGAGGAATTCCATGGTTGTTGCAGTGCTTTGTAAAGAATCATCATAGTAGCAGGCTTACTACTGGAAAATCCATAAAATGATGTTTAAAGTGATGGAAGTCCATGGTAGCTACAAAATTCATGTAGAGAATCATCACAGTAGTAGGCTTACTAAAGAAGCCATAAAATGATCACCATGGTGGTTGTGAGTTCAGTTTTCCAAAGAGTCAATGAGCAGAGAAGTTTGCAGTCATCTCCCAAGCAGCAAATTGACTCAAAGCCTACACCAGACCCTATCCAATGCAAAGTGCTTTGATTTTTTTTTTTTCCAACGATATGCAAAAGTTCAGAAATGGGTTCCTAGATCAAAAGATATGGTTTGATGAAGTTCAGGGTTTTGAAGCCTAGGAAGGAAGGAATATCGACATATCGGAGGTCTGGGACATCAGAGTATTGGCATATCAGAGATCTGGGACATCGGAGGATCATAACATCTGGGATCGGAATGTCAGAGGTTAGAAGATTGGTGCATCAGAATATTGGAGGTCAACATATTGACGCATCGACATATCAGAGATATGGATACTAGAACATCAGGGATCAGAATGTTGGAGGCAACATATTGGTGCACCAAAATATCAGAGGTCAACGTATTGGCACATCGGAATATCAGAGAACCATGAAATCAGGGTATCAAAAATTCTCAACTGTGGTACACTAAGAAGTTCCGATAGTATTAAAAGTGTTGAGTAATACCAAAGAAGATTAACAAAGGATTTTGTTGCAAATCCTAGGGTTGATGGGCACTCTTCTCTCTCCTCCCAGTAGGACACATGGCAACATGAGATTGGTTATGATAAACTATAGTGTTATTTGACATCAGCATGACATCATAGTACGACTAGACACTTAGTAGGATGATTCAACGATATTGGCTTCCCTAGTGTGCTATATCAAGGTGACATGTGTCTTCGCTATAAATACACCACGTGGAGTGATGAAATCATATCAGTGCTTGGCATATCGGAGGATTAGTATTGAAACTCTAGAACATATGGTTATTGAAAAGTTTCAATGGAGGGTGCTTCTGATATTGGGTTGGCTCTTGGCCATGTAAATCCAAAGAACCAAGGGCGTAGAGCAGTAGCAAAGGGAGATTGGCCCCCGATAGGAATAAAACGTCTTAGCACTTAATGCTAAACAAGAAGTCACAACTCTTAGTCCCATGGAGGAGAAACACTTAAGGAGCTCAACATCAGAGGAGCTAAAGACAGTGGGATCAAGAAGTATCGTAACACTGCACAACTGTGAAGTTACGACATGAAGTTTCTCTAATAAGTAAGTATAGAGAGTTAAAGGTGTATGGGTCAGCAACTGTGAAATTGAATGTAGGCACATCGGAGTTGGTATTTGAAAGGAGCTAAACCTGCAGAAGACTCTGTAACAAGAAATCAAGGACAACATCTCTGGCAAAGACTAATTCGAGAGAATGAAGTAAGAAATCGACTGCTTCGCGTGCACAAATGGTTGTGCTAAATGAGAACATATCAGTCACTTCTATGATCTGTTAAAATATTTGTGGATTCATATATGAAATTGGGGCTCTTGGAGGAGTGTGCAGGTCACCTAAGAATTAATTTCTCAACACAGGAGCTCTGTGCAGTTAGAATAAATTTCTCAACTACAAGGTCCATATATTTTTGGCATTGTGACAAGAACTTATCAGAAGACTCAAGAGTGGAAAGTGAAGCCATGCATAAGTTGTTGATAAGTGGTTGTCATTGATGTCAACCCAAGTAGCACCAAGGGCTACCCTATCTTGCATGGGAATTTTGAATTTTCAAATTACTCTATTCTAAGTAAAAGATCTTCTATATAGATTCTACTCGTTGAGATGTTTTCGTTGATAAATGGCATGCCACATAATTCTTCACGGTTTGAGAGATATTCATGTTTGAAGTTAGTAATTCCAGTTAGTGGGCTAAAACCCTATGGGGTTGTGGCATGGCACTCATAATTGGCTGTGGTCATTGAATAATCAATAGTTAATAATAATAAACATTTTTCCTAAACTCCCTCCAACGTTCACTTGTTGAGGACCCTCTCAACTCAAGACATTCATATAAATAGTGACCCTCATATCCTCCTCTAGTAGGGATTTTGTGGTGTCAAATGAGTCATCGTGGAATTTTCGTTATAACTTTTTTAATTTTTTTTTTATTGTTTATTGTTTTTTTGTTTCTTTTGTTTTTTTGTTTTTGTTTTTGTTTTTTTGTTTTTGTTTTTGTTTTT
Organism: Pinus taeda; assembly: GCA_000404065.3. Lineage (NCBI taxonomy): Eukaryota > Viridiplantae > Streptophyta > Pinopsida > Pinales > Pinaceae > Pinus > Pinus taeda. The sequence goes on along the minus strand of APFE030826601.1, from coordinate 49,204 downwards.
TGTTTTTTTGTTTTTTGTTTTTTTTGTTTTTTATTTTTTGTTTTTGTTTTTGT
>APFE030826601.1:30851-45788 GCA_000404065.3 Pinus taeda | reverse complement strand
GTAGACTAAATTTAATATTGAATCCTTGAGAAGCCAGGTCGTGAAGGGGCGCATTTCCTTTTTCATGAATGGAATGGAGGTGAAGGGAATGAGTGAAAAGTGTTATGTATGAGAGGGATATGGAACAATACCTAAGCAAACCATCTAGTAACATAACTCAACTATGGGACATGCCATCTTCCATGAGTAGACCATGTCCTGCATAGTATGGTTGAGGGGACTATGAATAGTGGTAAATCCTACTTCAGTAAACTCTACCATAACCAATCACCCAAGATCATAACACCATGCAATCAAACATGTATATATAAAATGATCATGAGAATGCTTATACCATATGAGTTTGATGATGGCTTATTATGCTTCATGGTTGAGCCAACATGGGTGCTTGAAGTATAAAATGAGTAGGCTTGTCTAGATGAGTGAGGAAACCATGTGAGTAGAGAAAATTCATCAAGTTTAATAGAATATAGCCTTTAGGGGGTCCTTCTTCAAGTAATTAACCTTAGGAGGTAAAATTTCTCTCTTTTCCTCCCATGGTTGTTGGAAAGTGTAACAATGTCAAGCCAAGATAGAGGCTCAACCTTAGAATTGATTCCTTAAGATAGGGAAACTTCCTTCTTCTTTTATTTAGCTCCTTGTGCAAGATCTTGAATTTTCAATTGGGTAGCGATTTTTGAGACGTCATTTTCAAGGCCAATTAGTGCCCTATTCGTGCTATATATAAAAATGAGATATGTTTATACTTTCCCATAGATAGCATTAACTACTCTTTCAACATAGTTGATATTATCAAATAACTGCTTCAATGATATATTCTAACAATTTTCAAATTGTAAAGAGTTTATCTAAATCATTGTGTATGTTACATGCAACTCTACATTTAGTATGACATTTAATCTTTCATATTCTAACCATTTACTGAAGTCCTTGAGAGGAGAGAATATCCCTTTAGTATAAGACACATCCACTTGAGGAGTAGGATGGTCACGGTGCTCATTTTCTCTAGGAATGTTTTCTCCGTAAATCATCATGACCACATGGTTTACTTGTACTCTTAAAAATAGCTTTGCTTTTCTTGCATTTTGTGTTATCCTTTTCATGGATAACCTCTTCATTTCGGTAGTCTTCATCTACTAAAACATGACTTCTAAAGCTAATGGTTGACCTACACCTATCTATATTCTAAACTCAAGCATTAGTTGGGGCTAATATTTTTTATAATTGTAAGGACTAGTGTAGTATTCAATGTTCATATTTTTTGAAATTATAGCTCTTTCCATGAGATAGAGATGCAATAATGGTCTAATTAAGAAAACAAGTTTGTATGATAGTGCTTTCTCTTTTTGTTCCACTATGAATGATCGTAAGATCCATACCATTAGTTACTATAAATACTACATTATAATGGAGGGAATGATGCTCACTTTTATGCTCCATATAGAGGCCAAAGGTTTGTATATGGAGAGTTAAGACATCAAGAATGTGGCACCCAGATAAAGAAACAACAAATTTAAGGTACAATCAAATATGAAGGTCCATTGTGGAGTGGGGTTCGCATGAATCCAATAAGGACATCTACAAATTTTGTATGTATGGAATATATTATAAATGCCAACATAGAGGCGTTAAGACCTCTTCTGAAAAGGGAGACATTCCTACTTGTATACATCCAATATGGAGGAATTTACAACCTGTTATAGCATTTTTTTGGTTTTGATAAGTTAGAATAAATCAGTCCTAAAAGTGAAAATATTTTTCAAAAAATGTTAAGCTAGGATATGGACAAAAAGAATACTGAATAAAAATGCTAGGAAATATTTTGATAAATATGTCCATATCAAAGAAAATGTTGATGGATACCCTAAAAAATGAAGGCAAAAATAAAATGTTAGGTTAGAGAGAAAATAAAAAAGAAATAAATTATAAAAGTGTGCATGTCTAAGTGCCACTACTTTTTACTTTATTATGCAAAATAATGGTTGTGTGTAACTTGTCATAAATGCCACAACCCATGACAGTCAAATAATTTAACCTTGACTAGTTCATGCTTTAAATTTTATGTTTATAGTTAGAGAATAATAAGGAGCTCATCAGTTTAATCTAAGCCCTTGGATGTTATAAGGTTAGAATTAGATAGTTTTCTTTTCAAAAGAAAAATGAAAGAAAAGGGTATGTTAGCCTAAATGCACCCAAATAAGTGAAGAAAAAATGATAGGATAAGTAAAGGGTATGTAGAATAAAGGTTGCAAAAGTACAAAGTTTATTGAACCATAAGCACATTTATCATGCTTGATCATGTGTTTTAGCGTGCAGGAGCACTTATGGCCCCTCACATTTCTTGTTAAAATACCTTTTTCACTTCATTTTCACTTTTTCCCCTTGGTTTCACACAATTTCCTTGCAATTTACCCTCCAAACTCATTCTCCTACCCCAAAACCCCTTTTTCCTAGTGTGAAACCCTTTTCCATTGAAAAAAATAATTTTCCCTTTGTAATTTACCTAAAAACCCATGAAACCCCATTTTCCTAAGTTTTAATTCCCCCATCCGCTTTTTAACTTTAACTCTGCCTTCATGTTTTTCCTGACAAAACGCCTAAAAACCCATAAAACTCCTTTAAGACTAAGTTTTGTTTGCCCCCGCTTTATAAAGTTAACTACACCAATATATCTGTTTAACTTATATCTGCTATGTTTTTAACCCCGATCCCACTTTATTAAACCCATCACATTATACTTTTAACCCGCACTTTATTCATTAAATTAATTACAAATCACTTGTAATTAACCCCCAGGCCTTGCTAATCTTGCCTGATTTCCCTCCGTGCAACTTCATCGCACGATAGTCATTAGATATTTCAGCCCCAGATCTAATGACACACATCCATATCAGGCGCTCCTGATCTCCAACCTTTACTTGCCTGAGAGCACGCGAGATTTATGGTTTTGCTCAGGTCCCTTGCGGTTACGTGGCAGCTCTACGTTAACTCACATGCCCTTAAGAAAATACCACCCCATGGCTAAAATTAGTGTGATGGCCTCCGAAACCGCCTCCCCGCGAAGGCCGAAACCGTCACTGTTCACTTATCAGTTTTCATGCCAAATTTTAAAAAAGTTAACCATTTCCCTTTTAAATGCCCAAACCCTTGTTTTCGCTCTTTTTGCCCGTTTACACAGTGAAACCCACATAACCCTTCCTACGTCACCCTGAGCCTCTACAACCCATTTTGACCTCTGATTACCGTCCAAACACTACCAGGACTCCATCCACAGACCTCTCATCTTAAATAAAACCATTATCACCTCCTTGTCTGCCTGTGTTTTTCTTAACAATTGTTGTATTTTGCAGGCGATCATATAAAACCTGTTTGTTCTAGATTCACAAGGAAATCCATTCAAAGGCCTTTATTCAGAAGAAAAACACATTTATTACAGAGCATAAGGAAACAATTTACAAAGTCAGTAAATGATAAAACAAAGAAGAAATCCTTCATATAGAGACAATAAATGTTAAATAGAGGAGGTAGATAAAGACATACAGTTAAAAGAAAAACATATGAAATATACAGAAAGATGATCAATATCAAACTACCTGATACTGAGACATGTAAAAACTAAATGATTTACGGTTGAAATACACAGTAAAAACTTGAAATGTACAGTAAAAGTAAAAAGCACAGTAAAGGTTATTGATAGGTCAACAAGGTCAAAGAGTATTAGATGAAAGGTCATAAGTAAATATGACATTCAGCACTAAGACCAAATATCCAAGCAACTTAAAGAAAAAGATCAAAGACCAAAGCTAGCAGAACCTAAATAACGGGGACAACAATCAACAGTTCAATAGTTGTCTCTATCTTCTTCATTGAAGATATTTTCTTTTCCTTGAATAAATCTATTTTTGTAAAAACAGTTTAGGATATTTTATTAGTTCTATTGTTGTATAAATAACTCTCCTTACGAGTTATTATGGGTTGACCATTGAAGAAGGGTTGCACTCTTGAAGAAAGGTTGCACCTTGATGAAGCATTTGTAAACATTTGATGTACTTAGCTTTTTTGGACCCTTAATACAAAGCAAAGGATTCTAAATTTAGTTTTACACAGTTTGTGTTTCCAGTAAGTTTTTCCAGTAACAGTCATTATGTTTTTCTTCATATTCTTATGTCTTATAGAGATAACTAGGTAGGAATAATTGTGTTTCAATATATTCCTATAAGATTTTAAAGTGATAATCTATAAAGAGAATGGATTAATGGACTGTCTATTTAATTAATTCCCTCTGAATCAATAAATCATCAACATCTTGTTGTAAGCATAAGCATATTCTCTTGAACATTCTGAACATCAGTAAGAGGTTTTCATACTTATGATTATTTAATTTTCTATCTAAAATTTGTGATAATCAATTTTTGTTTCTACTCACCACTATTCAAGCTATATCATTGTGTGAAATTTTATAGCAGCCCTCTGCTTTGGTGTTAATATTATTCAAAAGGTTAGGTATTATAGTGTTACATCTGTTTCATTCATTGGTCTTCCAAATTAAAACAAAAACCCCAAAAATATTTCTTAGATGCTCTGGCTTGATATCTGACCATTATCAACTCAGAGGTACAACATCAATCTGGCGCCATCGCTGGGATTCAAATTCCATTAAGTTTTCCTGGGGAAATGATATTCATTCTATTCCTTTAAGTTGATTAAAGGTCTATAAAGGTTAAAATCCTTCACCTGGTGACTCCACTAGCCTAAACTGGCACCTAAGCACACTAGATCTCATTCAAAATATGACTTAGTTAATCCTCTGTCAAATCCTGAAAAAATTATGAGAAAAGCTAATTATAAAAGGAGACATCAACCATCTTCTTCTTCTTCTTCTTCTACCTTGTAGTCTAAAGATTTAGTATCATTTGATCCTTTTAGTAATATTCCATCCGATCCTGATTTGACACAAATACCTCCTAGGGTTTCTGAACTATTAGATAGGGGAGTTGATTTAGATTCAACTTTCCTCATTCATTCTTTTGAAAAGCATCCAGAATCCCCACTACCACTAGGATCACCTAAAATTGAGTCTAACTTGGGTGTTCATTTACCTAAATACAAATCCATAGATTTCATATCCCCTACCACTTATTCATTTCCTTCCACTTCTGAATGACCTAGAGCTTCTACTTTTGAACAAACTGAAGAGACCATTTTTGTATATTCAAATCCACTCTTTGAAACAAAAGATGATATTCATTCACAGGTCCCAAAGTTAGTTCTTAAGACTCCTTTAAAGTTATTCAGGAGATCCCCTCCTTCTTCACCTCCACATAGGCACACACCCCCTCAATCACCTTCTTCTTCCACTTCTTCTTAATCCACACAAACACCTCATACACCACCTTCTACTATGGCATTCCAACCTATTGTACATGCTAGATATACAACTTTAGTTTTACCTGCTAAACTTAATGCATTCCTAGCTGGATACTTGAAATACTTTCCCAGGTAAAATGGAAAAACTGGTCCCATAATCGAGGACCATCTTCAATCTTTTCTAGACTTTGCAGACAACATGAATATCAAACAAGAAAATGCTTACATTAGATTGTTTGTATAGTCACTTGAAGGAAATGTAAGAATCTGGTTTAGGCGGTTACCTGTAAATTCCATTAGAAATTGGGAATAGCTTACAAACATATTTAAAAATCAATGGGGTGTAAATAAAGATCCTCTTTACTTCCTTACCGAGTTTGAATAACTTAACAGAAACTTTGGTGAACCTGTATCAGATTTTATAAAAATGTTCAATAAACTTTATCATAATATTCCCCCTGATTGTAAACCCCCTGTAGCAACAACTAAGTCTAAGTTTTCTAAATCCTTTGATGCTGATTTTGCTGTAATGCTAAGAGAAAGAATTCAAAAACTCTTGAAGATATGCAAACAAATGTTGTAGAGGTGGAAGAAAATAGGGCTGCTTCGACTTCCTTGAAAGATAAAGAGGAAAAGGCCCAAATAAAACTCAAATCTATTCAAGAAGCCACTAGTTCCTCTAGTTCTTCTAAGACTAAAATTGAAGATTCTAAAATAGATGAAATAACTTCTCTTCTTAGAAATCTATCTAATAGAATTTCCAAGATTGAGACACAACATAGGAGAGTTCAATAAGTAGTTACTAGACTCCAAAATAAAAATCAAGGTCAGTATAGAAGGAACACAATTACAAATTCTTCAGAGACCTAGTAATTATTAGCAGGTTCCCACTCCTTTACTGATAGATGACCAACAACCTGATGAAAATACTATGACTATTACTGAAGATATCAATAACATGGATACTTCTTCTAATCAAGCAGTTATGATTCCTCTCTCACAACAAAATTAGGTTCAAGAAGACCAAGAATCCTCACAGGTTTCTAAATACCATGCCTTCTCTGAATTTTTAATTGCAGAGTTGAACAAGAGGTATGATCTTAGGCCTAGACCCGACCCTAGAAGACCTTCTAAGGCAACTACAATAATTGAACCTCATACCAAAGCTGCTGAAACTCAAACAATTATTATTTGACCATTAAATCAGTCAACTGATACTGCTCAAAATGATAAAAATGCTTTGACTACATTTAATGTTGAAAAAGAGTTAGAAAGAGTTAAAATCTCAATTCCACTTTTAGAATTTTCCAAAAACCCTGGATATAAAAATCAAGTCTCCAAATGGATACAAAACATCTTAGTTGATGCTAAAAGTGATATCATTAGTCTGCAAGATGAAAAACCAACAGTTGTCTTTGGTCCTAGCTCAAATATGATAGATGAAATAGTGCCTCCTTTCTATGTAACTCTTAAGACAAATGATTCCATGTTATATAATTGTATGCTTGATTCTAGAGCATCACATAACCTCATGCGAAAAACTATCATGGACCATTTGAAACTTGACATAACTATATCATATCATGACTTGTACACCTTTGATTCTAAAAGGGCGCCCTACTTAGGATTGATTAAGGATTTAGTAGTCACCCTTGCCCAAATTCTAGTGAAAAGTGTAGTGCTTGATATAGTTGTCATAGATATCCCTCCCAAATTTGGAATGCTCCTTTCTAGGTCGTGTTGTGCCAAATAGGACAAACTCTTTAGATGGTTATGTCTTATGCCACTATTCCAGCTTATGGGGGAGAATAACTAAGGTTATATAGAGAGGTAAGATTTGTGCACATTGTTTGCAAAACAGACCAGCGAAGGAACCATCCCATTTATGCAATTGATCAGGATTTTGGTTGCTTTCAACTCTCTTCAAACCAAATAAATGAAACTCAAGTTAAAATAGAAGATGTAATTGAAATTCTTGTACCAAATCAATCTGATGTATGGAAACTATTTTTTGATGGTTCTTGTACAAAAGATGGAGTAGGAGTTGGGGTAATTTTAATTTCACTAGAAAAAGAAAATATCACCCAATCATGCAAACTCGACTTCAAAGTTACAAATAATGTGGCTGAATATGAAGCTTTTCTTTTGGGACTGCAATTAGCCAAAAGCTTTAAGGTTCAAAACTTAAGTGTTTTTACTGATTCAGAACTTATTGTCAAACAAGTGAGAAATATTTTCCAGACTAAGCATCCTAGAATTAGGTCTTATTGAAATGAAGTTTGGGATTCAGTTGAAAACTTCTTTCATGCTTTTAATTTGACTTATATTCCAAGAGATCAGGGTATTCATGCAGATGCCTTAGCTGTTTCTATTAGTTCATTTAAAATTCCTGATCAGACCAATGTACCTTATCAAATACAAGTCAAGTATAGATCATCCATCCTAGATAATCTAAAACACTGGCATATATTTGAAGATGATGAACATTTGAAATCTTTTATGCAGGTTATAGATGATTTTTTAGTTCAAAAAATTGATGAAGATAGAACAGAAATAAATGAAAATATAAATGAAAATGACACTTCAAATTTCAATTCAAAAATTGCTGACCATGACATTATTCAACTGTCTAACAATTTTATTCCCAAAGGCCTCATTCCTTTAGAAAAATTGTTTGATCAAAATGATGCCTTCGAAACCCTCAACCCATTTCTTCACAAGATGACATAGAAGAAATTACTATTGGAAAAAATGATGATATTAAAAACATTGGAAAAAATGATGATATTAAAAACATCAAAATTTGTGCATCTCTAGATCCTGAGATCAAAGCTTAATATCTTAAGTTACTTCAAAATTATAAGGATGTTTTTGCATGGACCTATGCTGATCTAAAAACCTATGATACTTCATTAATACAACATAAGATTCCTTTAAAGCTAGAAGCAGTTCCTTATCAACATAAACTTAGGAGGATCAATCCGACTCTTCTACCAACTATAGAAAAGGAAATTAAGAAAATGCTAGATGCCTAGATGATTCTCCCTCTTAGATATTCTAATTGGGTTGCAAATTTAGTTCCTGTTAGAAAGAAGAATGGAGAAATCAGACTTTGTGTGGACTTTAGAAATTTGAACAAAGCATCATTAAAGGATAACTATCCTTTTCCCAGAATGGATTAGTTACTTCAAATGGTTTAAGGAGCACAAAGAATTTCTATGCTTGATGGTTTTTTAGGATATAATCAAGTAAATGTTGATTCAACAAACAGAGAGAAGACAATCTTTACTACACCTTGGGGTACATTCATGTATTCTAGAATGCCATTTGGCTTAACCAATGCTGGAGCAACATTTCAGAGAGATATGGATGTAGCTTTTGTGGGTCAGGTAAATAAATTTGTGGTCATTTATATTGATGACATAACTTTTTTTTCTAAATCTGATTAGAAACATCTAAAGCACTTGATGAAGGTTTTTGACAGGTGTAGAAAATTCAGAATATCATTGAATCCTAAAAAGTCTCCGTTTGTTATCAAAGAAGGAAAACTACTAGGCTATATAATTTCAAAAGAAGGAGTAGTGATTGATCCCAAGCATGTGTCTACCATTGAAACATTGACCTTACCTAGAAACAAGGAGATTCAAGCTTTTCTAGGCAAGATTAATTTTTTAAGGAGATTCATCCCAAATTATGTTGAGATTGTAAAAGATATAACTGACATGCTCTGAAAATATCATGAAGTTAAATGGACTGTCTCTTCCAGGCATGCATTTGATCAGATCAAGAAATCTATCTTTGAATTTCCCATCTTGGCCATCCCTCATTACACTAAACCATTTCGTATCTTTTCCTTTGCCTCAGAAACAACCCTTGCTACTGTTCTACTACAAAATAATCAAGATTCCCATGACCAACACATAGCCTTTTTCAGTAAGGTTATGAAATATGCCAAGCTTAAGTATGACATAATTGAGAAGTAAGCCTATGCCCTTATTCAAGCCCTGAAATCTTTTAGGATGTATGCCCTACATTCTCCTATTACTGCTTATGTTCCTAACAATGTTGTGAAAATCGTTTTAACTCAACCAAACACTGATGGGAAGAGAGGTAGATGGATCACTCAAATACTGGAGTTTGATCTAACTATGAAAACTACGAAGCTAGTAAAAGGCCAAGGATTAGATAAGCTTCTAGCTAAATTCAACTGTAAAGTGTTTGCAATCAATTTTGTTTTAGAGATACAAGGGAAGAATCCACAAGAACCTTCTTAAACCTTAGATAAGAAGAATACACAAGAACCTTTTGTCCTTGCAGAAGGGGAGAATTCACAAGAACCTTTACTTCATCTTGAAGAGGAGAATCCATAAGAACCTTCCCTTCATCTTGAAGAAAATAATCAATAAGAACCTTTCCCTTCAGATCAGATCCACCCTTTATACATTGACGACAAATTTCTGTTGTCAGATTGGTACCAAGACATTGTAAATTTCTTGATCCATTTTGAATGTCCAACATCATTCTCCAAAAGACAGTGTAAAAATCTCAAACTAAAAGTAGTCAAGTACTGTATCATAAATGCAAATTTGTACTGGAAAGAACCACTAAATATCTTGTTATTATGTTTAACAGAATCAGAAACTGAAGGAATCATTGACCAATTTCATGCAAGATTTTGTGGAGGATATTATGCTTGGAGAGAAACAACATATAAGATATTAAGGGGAGGATTTTATTGGCCAACATTGTTTTTGCAAGTAGGATCAAAGGTTAAAGGATGTGTTCCTTGTCAAATGTTTGCTGGTAAGCAAAAATTAGCAGCTCTTCCACTCGTTCCATCAATAGTCTCAGAACCTTTTAGCCAATGAGGATTAGATTTTATTGGAGAGATTCATCCCACTTCAAGTAATCAACATAGATGGATCTTCACTGCAACAAACTACTTAACTAAATAGGTGGAAGCAATTCCAGTCAGAAATGCTACTGATTCAGTAGTAATCAAATTTATTGAAGAGAGCATCTTATCTAGATTTGGTTTCCCAACTCAAATTGTCACTGATAATGCAACAACTTTTTCTAGTGTTAAAATGATTTATTTTTGACATAAGTGTTAGATTCCATTACATCATTCAACCCCATATTTCCCACAAGGTAATGGCCTTGTAGAATCCTCCAGTAAAATTTTGGTAAAGGTAATCAAAAGGACTTTAGCAGATCATAAAAAGAGCTGGGACTCTCATTTAATTTATGCAGTATGGGAAAACAAAATTACTCTAAAGAGATCTACTGAAAAATTTCCTTCCCAATTATTTTATGGGAAATATGCAATCTTCCCTACTAATTTGGCCTTCCCTATTTTAAAATTCCTCTAGGATTCAATAGATGAACCTTATGAATTTTCAAGGAGAATAAATCATATTATTGAACTAAATGAAAACATAGATGAAGTTCAATATAAATTGAAAAAGTATTAGAATAAGATGAAGAGCCTATTTGACAGAAGAGCCAACGAAAGGGACTTCAAGGAAGGTGATCTAGTTCTAAGATGGGATTCCAGGAGAGGAGAAAAGGGAAAATAGGGCAAGTTTGACAACCTATGGTTTGGACCTTTAGCAATTGCTGAAGTGAAGGGAAACAAAATTTTTGTGCTACAAAATCTTGAGGGGCTATATTCCACTTATCCTGTAAATGGAAGGTTTCTCAAAATTACATTCAGTACTGAGAAGTTGAAGTAGATTGTATTACTACCATTGTAAAAAATCCGGTTTCTTTTACTTTTCAAGCTATCAGCGTGATTTTTTATAGCAATATACTCCATAGCCCGAGGAGAAGGCACATGGATCTGCAGGTTCTCTGCATTCTACAGGAGAAAGAAGTCCCTAATTGGAGGAAATGTTGTAGCATTTTTTTGGTTTTGATAAGTTAGAATAAATTAGTCCAAAAAATGAAAAGATTTTTCAAACAATGTTAAGCTAGGATATGGACAAAAAGAATACTGAATAAAAATGTTAGGAAATATTTTGATAAATATGTCCATATCAAAGAAAATGTTAGGATAGATGCCCTAAAAAATGAAGGCAAAAATAAAATGTTAGGTTAGAGAGAAAAGCAAAAAGAAATAAACTCTGAAAGTGTGCAAGTCCAAATGCCACTACTTTTTACTTTATTATGCAAAATAATGTTTGTGTGCAGCTTGTCATAAATGCCACAACCCAGGATAGTCAAATAGTTTAATCTTGACTAGTTCATGCTTTAAATTTCATGTTTATAGTTAGAGAATAATAAGCCCTTGGATGTTATAAGGTTAGAATTAGATAGTTTGCTTTTCAAAAGAAAAAGGAAAGAAAAGGGTCTACTAGCCTAAATGCACCCAAATAAGTGAAGAAAAATGATAGGATAAGTAAAGTGTAGGTAGAAGAAAGGTTGCAGAAGTACAAAGTTTATTGAACCATAAGCACATTTATAATGCTTGATCATGTGTTTCAGTGTGCAGGAGCAGTTATGGCCCCCCACTACTTATTTACTAATTTCCCCCATTTCCCCCTCATTTCTTGTTAAAATACCCTTTTCCCTTCATTTTCACCTTTGACCCTTGGTTTCACACATTTTCCTAACAATTTAACTTCCAAACTCATTCTCCTACCCAAAAACCCCTTTTTCCTAGTGTGAAACCCTTTCCCATTGAAAAAAACCATTTTCCCCTTGTAATTTCCCTAAAGACCCATAAAACCCCCCTTGCCCTAAGTTTTTATTCCCCCCCACCCTTTGCTTTATTTAATTTTAACTCCGCCTCCATGTTTTTCCTGCAAAACGCCTAAAAACCCATAAAACCCCTTTAAACCTAAGTTTTGTTTACCCTCACTTTATAAAGTTAACTCGGCCAATATATCTGTTTAACTTATATCCACTATGTTTTAACCCTGATCCCACTTTATTAAACCCATCACATTATACTTTTAACCTGCACTTTATTCATTAAATTAATTAAAAATCACTTGTAATTAACCACCGGGCCCCGCTAATCTCCACCCCATTTCCCTCTGTGCAACTTCACCATGCAATAGCCGTTAGATCTTTCAACCCCGGATCTAACGGAGTGCATCCATATTGTGTGCTCCCGATCTCCGACCTTTACCCGCCCAAGAGCACGCGAGATTCGTGGTTTTGCTCGGTTCCCTTGCGGTTACGAGGTAGCTCTACGTTAACTCATGTGCCCTCAAGAAAATACCACCCCACGGCTAAAAGTGGCATGATGGCCTCCAAAACTGCCTCCCCACGAAGGTCAAAACCATCACTATTCACTTATCGGTTTCCGCACCAAATTTTAAAAAAGTTAACCATTTCTCATTTAAATGGAAAAACCCTCGTTTTCTCTCTTTTTTCCCATTTACATAGTGAAACCCACATAACCATTCTTGTGCCACCCTAAGCCTCTGCAACCCATTTTGACCTCCTATTACCGTCCAAACACTGCCAGGACTCCGTCCGCAGACCTCTCAAATTAAATAAAACCATTATCACCTCCCTGTCTGCCTGTGTTTTTCTCAACAATTTTTGTATTTTGTAGGCGATCATATAAAACCTATTTGTTCCAGATTCACAAGGAAATCCATTCAAGAACCTTTATTCAGAAGAAAAAGACATTTATTATAGAGCAGAAGGAAACAATTTACAAAGGCAGTAAATGATAAAACAAAGAAGAAATCCTTCACATAGAGACAATAAATGTTAAACAGAGGAGACAGATAAAGACATATAGTTAAAATAAAACCAGATGAAATATACAGAAAGATGATCAATATCCAACTACCTGATACTTAGACATGTAAAAACTAAATGATTTATTGTTGAAATACACAGTAAAAACTTGAAATGTACAATAAAAGTAAAAAGCACAATAAAGGTTATTGATAGGTCAACAAGGTCAAATAGTATCAGATGAAAGGTCATAAGTAAATATGACATCCAGCATGAAGACCAAACAACCAAGTAGCTTAAAGGGAAAAATATCAAAGACCGAAGTCAACAGAACCTAAATAACAGGGACAACAAGCAACAGTTCAATAGCTATCTCTATCTTCTTGCATGAAGATATTTCCTTTTCCTTGAATAACTCTATTTTGTAAAAACAATTTAGGATATTTTCTTGTTGTCTCTATCTTCTTGCATGAAGATATTTCCTTTTCCTTGAATAAATCTATTTTGTAAAAACAGTTTAGGATATTTTAGTATTTCTACTGTTGTATAAATAACTCTCCTTACGAGTTATTATGGGTTGACGATTGAAGAAGGGTTGCACTCTTGAAGAAAGGTTGCACTTTGATGAAGCATTTGTAAACATTTGATACTTAGCTTTTCTGGACCCTTAATACAAAGAAAAGGATTCTGAATTTAGTTTTACATAGTTTGTGTTTCCTGTAAGTTTTTCCAGTAACAATCATTATGTTTTTCTTATATTCTTATGTCTTACAGAGATAATTATGTAGGAATATGATAGGTCCCTATAATACTAGTGATTACCCCATTACTATTGTAGTTTTATCCCTTATTAATATTGTTGTGCCCCTATTGTCCCCATATTTTTTTTTACTGTGCCCCTTAGAATCCCTCTATTGTTATTTTTGTGGCTTTATATTATTATTGTTAGGTCAGCTGGGTTATATTGTGACTCCTTAGACTCCAGATATAGAAAGTAGTTTTGTCATTTGAATCATCCAAGAATTGTTCATTTATGTAATGTAAAAGAGGTTTCCCCCTCGAAGAGGCTGAATTCTCAGGCATTGATCTATCTTTCCTATCTTTTTCTTGAGCTAGTTTCATAACATTTGGTATCAGAGCTTTGGATTCTAGGGTTCGCTGCTCCAAATAGGTCATCGTGGCATTTTCACTATAATTTTTTTTTTTTTTGTGGCATTTCAGAAGCTAAAAAAAAAAATTTGAGAAGAAATCGTGTTGAACCTCGGTTCCGAATTTCATAACTTTTCGTGCTATATTTGCAGAGATATGATCTGAGGAAGTTGGTCTTTTCGCAGACTCCTGAATTTCATTCCAAACAGGTGACCTGGGGAAAATCGTCATAACTTTCTCTCTGAGCATCAGATTGAAATTTCATAAGGAGGTATAGAAAGAGGATGGACTGGAGTTTCTTGTATATATTTCTCAGAGCCAAAGGTCGAAACAATGACTAGTTCCACATCGTACAAGTTCGCTCTACTGAACTAGTATATAATCAGGTCACTGTGGGATATTTCGCATAACTCTTTCTTGGAGAATCCAATTTGGATTAGACTTGTGGCATTGGAAAGAGGACACAGAGGGCTACTACAGGTCACAATTTTAGAACTAGATGGTTCGAAATTATAGAGATACATCATATTCAATATCAAGCTCCTACAAAGTAAAAAGGTGTGTAGTTTTTTTTTTTTAAATTTTTGCATAAGCTTGGTTTGAAAAATTAGTTTGAAGGAATTAAAATGGAATAGTAAAGCATTATATCGGTAATTGATGCCCCGAGGAAAGAAAATGCAAACACCTAGTAAGCAACCTGAAAGCTCTAGCATGACTCATGAA
>APFE030826601.1:0-25778 GCA_000404065.3 Pinus taeda | reverse complement strand
AAGCATAAGCATATTCTCTTGAACCTTTTGAACATCGGTCAAAGGTTTTCATACTTATGATTATTTAATTATCTATCTGAAATTTGTGATAATCATATTATTTTTTGTTTCTACTCACCACTATTCAAACTATATCACTATGTGAAATTTTATAGCAGCCCTCTGCTTTGGTATTAATATTATTCAAAAGGTTAGGCATTATACCGTTACATCTGTTTCATTCATTGGTCTTCCAAATTAAAACAAAAACCCCAAAACAATTATCTTAGATGATCTGGCTTGATAGCTAACCATTATCAACTCAGAGGTACAACACAACCAACATTTTTGTAGTGTTTTGTTTTAAATAGAGGAAGTGGGCATTATCTAGACGAGTTCATAAATAAAAACTATATTTTTCAAAATATGACAACAAGGCATGGATTTTATAATGAATGTCTTTGATTAGTATATATCAAAATGTTTTAACTTCGGGAGATGCAACTTGTGAAGGGGTTATGTTTCTTCCATATATAGAGAAGTGCTATTGGTTTCAACAATACTATATTTGAGAAGGACACAATCAACCATAGAGTATTCCATTGTATAGGAAGACACTTGGTGCACATGTTTACATGAAATTATCATTGTTTTTTTATCTTGAAGTTATTTATAGGTCCAATATGCTCACCAAAATATATCTTGTACACTCCTTTGTGACTTAGAAAGACCAAACTCCATTGTCAAGACCTTCTTAACTGAAATCTACATGACAAAGGATCACATACACTACAACCTTAGATGAAGTGTAATTTATTTAAATCTATTAATGGCCCTTTAAATTCACTAAATTCACAAGATTATGTACTTATACAACCATGATTTTGCATGTGGAGAAGCATACTAGCAAAAGAAGAAAATTCACAAGGGTGAGAAACAAGGAAATAATAGTATTCCAAGCATGGTAAGCAAATAAGGTGTGTAATATATACCAAGGTGTGTGGTAAAAAGTATTAACAGGTTGATACTGAGGTGCATGAAAAATAATTTAATGGCTTTATCCTTATGCCTAAGCACTATATTATTTCTACATCAATAAGAGTGATTCACTACTTATACAAAGATGTAGGGATAATAGAATAATAGAATGACTAATATTTTACACAAAATAAAGGGAGAACAACAAAATGAATGCCTGTAAATGCTAATAATGTATAGGACGCTTATAAGAAAGTCAATCGCTATAACTCCAAACTCACTCATTTTTCCAACAAAGACTTTACAAAGTTCTTAATATCAAATCCATTAGTATTATTTTTCATGCATCTTAGTATCAAATATTAATATCATTATCATTCAACTTGGGAGTATTTATTATCATAAATATGTTATCATATTGTAATTCAATTGTTGATATTTCTAAACATGGATAGTGAGAATGAAATGATAACTTCTAAGTGGCTTTAGCATTTCCACTCTAGAGATACCAAACACATCGCTGGGAGAATTGGTGGCAATCGATTTAACAATGTCATTAATGTTATTTATTGGCAAGAAATTAGATCTTATAACCATTTGAAATTTTTGTAAAATATACATATACTATTGGAGGAATGAAATGGAGCTTATATTAATATCTTCTTCAAGTCACTCTTGTTCGATCTTAATTATTTATCATTTTTGCATCAGTCAATATTTAATTATAATACATTGTTCAATAATTCTTGGGTTGTTCTCATGAATATGTTATCATCTCATAATTCAATTATTGATATTTCAATATGTCGATAGATATAATGAAATGTCAACTTCTAAGTGTCTTTAGCATTTCCACTTTAGAGATACCAAACACATAACTTAGAGAATTTGTGGAAATTGATTTAACAATGGTATCAAAGGGATTTATTGGCATAGCCAAAGGTAATAATCCAACAATATATGCATCTTTTTTCAAGTAATATATCATCAATAAGTCATGAGTTTCATAAATATGTGTTTCTCTCATAAATCAATTGATGATATTTTTATATTTTGATAGAGATATTGAAATGGAAACTTATAATTGTCTTTGGCATTTCCACTATGGAGATACCAAACACATTGCTATGAGAACTCTACAAATATGATTCAAGCTATAATACCTAAGGAGCCCTCTTAGTATTAGAGCCATTAGTATTATTTTTTCACGCACCTTGACATTAGATCCATTGGTATTATTTATCACAAACCTTGTTGAAGAAGGTGTTGACATCTCCTTAGGTTAAAACCTTCTATTATATGCCAATTAAAGCAATTTATTCTCAAAATCATGTGTTGAGGGGCCTCTTAGGCATATGTAATAGTCATTATACAATTAGATAATAAATACTTATAAGTAAATACATCAATACCTATGTAATACATGGTAAATACGAATTTTCATATATCATATAACTTGGAGGTTGATCCAAATTTATGTATGAACGAAATGAAAGAAAAATTTAAATAGAAACATAGAGCTACATAAAAAACTGAACGTCAATTAATTGACAACAAAATATTGAAAATTGTTTACATGTAGAATGGAAATAAACTAGCTCAAACGATGGTAGCTTATCTTTGAGAATAGATGTGGCAACTACATGCCTTCGAACTATGTTAAATGAGGCTTGAAGGCATATTTATTATTTAGAAATAATGGTAAATCCTAAACATCTAAAAACCTAACCCTAGGATATGAAGTGTCAAAATTTTGTGGGCCTCGTTGGGGTAAATTTGTATATAAACTCCCTTGGGTTGTAACTTTGGCATATGATCTCTGTTTGATGCATACGATACCTCATTAGAACGATATATCCGTGAACTATAACTTTCAATTATAAACCTTTTCCAAAGGCTATGTTTTTTTCCATTTTCCATAAAAAAAATGTCGTTTAGGGCCTCAAAATGACTCTCGAAGTTGAGGACCCAAAAAACTACCAAAAATAGTAAATTGTGCTACAATTAAGGAAAATGAAAGAAACAATGGTGGGGATCCAAGTGGAATAGGTGGGTGGCCACCAATATCCACCTCGATCATTCCTCCCCCCTTAGGAAGCAATGATCCCCATTGTGTTGAGTGCCTCCATGAGATGGGGAAACTTTTGTTGAACTTGATCCCTGGTGAGCCACTTGCCTTGGTGCAAGAGTTGACAAACTTTGACAACCTGATATAGTTGGATCTTCTAATGGCAAGTGTTCTTGATCTACATGTCCATTATCCAATTAGTTTTGGAATATTCCATGTAGTTTGGGTTTATCTCTATCGGTGTGAGTCATTCTACAATGTTTGATGTGTCCAGTAATGGTGGAAAATATGGATGAATGTGGTTCACATTAAACATTGGGTGTAGGTCGAGGAATGGGGGAATGTTGAGCTCAAAAGAATTGTCTCCCAGGACCTTAGTGATGATGTAAGGCCCATATCAGAGTGTTATAAGATACCAATGGACTTTTTTTAGGCGTTCTTTCTGAAAATGCACCCAAACTTTGTTTCCGACCTTGAGCTCTGTTATAACTGTGTTGCACATAGCTAGGGATCTCATCCCAGGTTCGTGGATGTTTGGAGTTGTACATGTGCAGTATGTGCACTATCATCCTACTGACAACTTTTGTCTGGCCATCAGTCTGGGGATGGAATGTAGTTGAATTGGTGAGCTTGGTGTCCAATAGTGTCAAGGGGCTCAAAAAAAATGTGCTCAAAAACCTACTATCCTAATCTAATATAATGGTCTACGGGGTCCCAAAATGTACCCACACTCGTTCAAAGAAGATTTTGGTAGTGTCCTCTATTGTGATATTCTTCTTGCATGCCGCCAATATAGGCATCTTAGAAAAAAATTCCATGACCATAAATACATAGTCATTACCATGCTTGGTAGAAGGGAGGCCAGACAGATAGTCCATGGAGATGGATTACTAGGGTTGGCTGGGAGTAGGCAGAGTAGTGTACAAGTCTTGCTTCTTGATGGTTGGCTTGGCGATGGCACAGTCAATGCATGATCTGATATATTTTCTAACATCATGTCATAGTTTTGGCCAATAAAAGTACTTCTAGAGTACAACCACACTTTTCTTCACACTAAAGTGTCTTGCAACCCAACTATAGTGCACCTCCCAAATTAGCTTGGCATGCTTTCTTGAAGGAACACAAAGGTGGGCCATGTAGCATAATAATGCATCCTATAGGTGGAAATTAGAAACTTGTTTTCCATCCACTAACATTTTGTATGTGGTGGCAAACTTTGGATCATTTTTATACAATTTCGGCCATCGAGAGGTCTCATGGTTGTAAGAGTTGAGAAAAATTTTTCGTGTTACAACTAGGGGTTGGGTGTGGAAATCTACAATATGGTTGGTGTTTCCCTTTTGTATTTAATTTTCAAGTGGAATTTTTGTAGATATGTAGGCCAATTTTCATGGTGATCGTTCTGCAACTTCCCTTGTGTCTGTAAAAACTAAAGTGATAAATGATCAATGTGGATGGCCATCTCCTTCCCCAGAATGTAATTTTTCCATTATCGGAAATCCGGCACGATATAATACATCTCTTCATCATAGGTGGGGTGAGGAATGCACCAATAACATAGACAAAGGCATTTGTCTCAAATTCAAATGGTTACTACAGGTCTAACAATGTGAGTACATGTGTAGAGTAGAGGCGATACTTTAGTTCAATGAATTCATTCTGTTGGGACTCAGACCATGAAAACTTCGCTTTTTCTCTTCCCTTGCTAATCTGACTCAAAGGTCAAGTGATATGGGAGAATCCCAACACAAACCCCCAATAAAAAATTTCAAGGACCAAAAAGATGTGAAGCTCTGTTAGAGTGGTCGGGGTTGGCCAATCCCAAATGACTTGTATCTTAGCTAGATCGACATGAATTCCTTTCTCATCTATGATGTAACCCAAATACTATACCTAGTTCGTGCCAAAGGTGCATTTCTCCAAGTTGGCACACAGTTTGTGTTGCCACAGGGTTTGAAGGACCCGTCGAATGTGTTGCAAGTGCTCCACCCAACTCTTGTTAAAGATGAGGATGTCATCCAGATATACAACTATGAATGAGTTGGTGAAGGGATGCAATATATCATCCATCAACCTCATAAAAGTAGCAAGGGCATTTTTCAACCTGAAGGGCATGACCATCCATTAAAAAAAGCCTTCCTTAGATTTGAATGCGGTCTTCTATACATTTGTGGGCTCTATTGGAACTTGGTGATAGCCAGAATTCAAATCAATCTTCTTGAAATACTTGGCCCCCTGTTCCTAACAGTGATTTTGTTTAATGCCTGGTAATCAATGTAGAGGCTCAAGGTCCCATCCTTCTTCTAAACAAGTACAATTAGGCTCCCACATGGTGAGGAACTCGTTTAGATTTGCTCTTTTTGTAGCAATCCCTAGATTTTCGACTTGATCCCTTCATTTTCTAGAATGGAGTGGTGGTATATCGACCCATTGGGAAAATCTACTCCAGGATTCAGATTGATTGAATGTTTGAACTGATAGCGCAAGGGTGTCCTTCTGGGTGAGGAGAAGATGTCTTTGTATTCTTCCACAACCCTTTCCACCTGCTTATGCTACGTGGAGGAACCCTTCCTGGGGACCATGGATGTGGCCACGATCTTCCCCTTACCTTGAGATCAAATCAGAAAGAAATTTTTTTTTCCCGGTCTGGGATATGCTCTTACTACATTTTTTTAGCAAAGATCAAAGAGATGGTGGTAGGTGGGGCTACCTCTGGTATCTTGTTTAACTTATTTATGGAAGTAATAATAATAGTGTGAGGCCTAGATTCATACATAACATGACACTTCCACAAGTATGGTAGGCCTAATAATACATCACAAACTTCAGGAGGAGTAACATCACAGAGTACCTCATCCATGAAGGGGTTGATATTGTAGGGAAGGCAACACTACTGGCTGACGCGAATATCTTATCCTTGGTGAAGCCACCCGATGGTGTACGACTGTGGGTGTGGTGTGGTCGGTAGGCCAAACCACTTCACGGCCTCTGCTAAAATGAGGTTCTTTTAACTCCCACTGTTGATAATGAAATACAACGGAGAACCCTTCATCCAAATCTGTGAGTGGAAGAGACGCTCCCCCGCCTCTCAATCTTCAGGCTCAATCTTTCGGACCTTTGTGGTGGCAATGGTGGCCCTGGGCTCCACATCAATAATTTTCTTCCCTTATTCATTCAACTTGTTGGTTTATAACTCAGGGTTGGAACATGTATCTGACTCTGAAGCCTTCATCCCGACCACCACTGATTGTGTGGCTTGACACTCACTTGTGTTGTGAGTGGGGATCTTATAGAACTCACACCACTTTCCTATGTTCTTCTTTGTCTTCATGGTGTTATTATTCACATGCGGCTTCGATGATTTATCCTAGGTCACCCCACCTTGGATTTGTCCTTTTTTTTGTGGTTTGAGGGCACCTTTCCCTTGCTTCAGATTCAAAGATCCAAAGTCTGTCTTCTTCTATTTAAAATTATTCTCAATGTTGAGAGCATATCGATAGATGACGCCAAGCAAGGAGATGTCCAATAAATCCATCTCATCTTGGATGTATTTGTGTAGATAGTCACAGTATTTGAGTACTAGATGCCACTCAGAATCCTTGATACCCAAATTTGTTTCAAGGGTATGAAAAATATTTGTGAACTCCAGCACATCCTGGTCCCTTCCCTGCCACAGTGTGGTCCACTTTATGTACTTATCTTCATAACTATCGACAAGGTAATATTTTTCTTTGATGAGACATCGAAAAGAATTCTAAGTGGGTGCAACTGAAAACAGTGAGGGTTACCTCTCCTCATTTTTCTCACATAAGTTTCCCACTAGTCCTTGACATGGGGGGTGACTTTGAGGAGTGCAAAATTAATATTTTCCCTATTGGAAAAATCATGAACTGAAAAATATCCTTCCAACATATTTAACCATTTATCTATGACATATGCATCTCTCTAGCCTTCAAATATGGGAATTTCAAAGTTGACGTGTACCTTAAATGGAATGGCACCTCCAGAGTGGTTGTTGGATGAAGATGCATCACCTGTGGACATCTGCCAAAGGATATAGGAAAAGTTGTCCATCATCGAGTTACTTTGTTTCTCGAGGGATTCTTCGAGAAATATTTTGAAAGGTTCTCCTGCTCCCTCATCTTTCTTTTCTTCTTCCATGGGAGGTCGTCGGGGTTAGTGAGGCCAACCTTGCAAAGGTTCAACCAGTTCAAGCCCTAACTCCTTATGCCCCGACCTTGTTGGGGACATGCATAGAAAAATAAAGAAAGAGAAAACCACTCTAATACCACTGATCTATATTTATGCAAGAATGAAATGAAAGAAAAATTTAAATAGGAACCAAGAGCTACAATGAAAACTAAACTTCAATTCATTGATAAAAAAAATACTGAAAATTATTTACATGCAGAATGGAAATAAACTAGCTCAAGCGATGGTAGCTTATTTCTAAGAAGAGATATTGTGGCTACATGCCTTTTGAATTATGTTACAATGAGGCTCGAAGACCTATTTATTATTGAGAAATAATGGGAAACCCTAAACATCCAAAAACCTAACCCTAGGAGATGAAGCGCCAAAAGTTTGTGGGTCTCGTTGGAGTAAATTAGAACATCAACTTCTCGGGGTTGTAAATTTGGCATACGATCTTCGATTGACATGTACTATACTTCATTAGAAATATCTATTTGAGGACTATAAATTTCAATTGCAAACCCCTATTGTATATTATGTGTTTTCCCATTTTTCAAAAAAATGTCATTTAGGGCCTCAAAATGGCAACAATAATTTAGGACCCAAAAAAATGCCAAAAACAGAAATTATGCCACAATTAAGGAAACTAAAAGAAACAATGGTGGGGGTCCAAGTAGAATAGGTGGGTGGCCACTAATATCCACCTGGATTAGAGGTGGGAGGAGTAATGAACCCTAGCGATGACTTCACAAACTAAAGAGCTTTCCTTGTTGGTTTTATTCATGATTTCCTTTCCCTTCTACTGATTTTACTCATTTATTATCGTTTTCCCTCTTTATAGGTGGTTTTTTTAGCATTGAGTGGGGGGCGAGGCAGTTGCAGCCCTAGCTTCCTTCACCCCCTGGTCCATGCCTCACACATTTTTATGAAGCTGGTGCTGCGTCTTTCTCTAATGGGCGACTATATTTGTTGCAAGTCTTCTTTTATGTGTGATCTAGTTTCTGAGTTGACAAGGGGTCTTCACCACCATCCACTTTTCTGTTCTTTCTTTGACCTATGCAACCATTTTTCATCTGTCATGGATTTGTGTCGGCTTCATGTTTTGAGCCTATGGCCTATTTTCTTCTGCCACCCAGTTTACTTTTTCATGGCTTGGGTGGGGTTTCTTCTACTCGGTGTCTCTCCATTGTAACTAGAGGTTTATTTTTTGGTTGTCATGGTATCCTAATGGGAATTGTGGCCTTTTATATATTTATTTTTTTCAGCATTTTCTCCCAAGCTTTGGCGATGGGGTTCACCATTCTTTCCTTGGGAGATACCACTTATTTTTCTTGTTTCAGATCCTTGCTTCTACACCCCACGGGGTTTCCGTTGGGTCTTTTTTTGGTTCATTTCTTGTTGGGTTTAGTTGGCCTGGTTTTTTTTATTGTAATGGATGCTTATTTTTGGAATTTTTGTGGCACCTATTCATGGCGTTATTCGGTGGGCTTGTGTGCCCTATATTTTGAACTATGTATCATACATATTTGTGAATAGGATTGCATACACATGTTGTGTGTCTAAAAAATGTAATTTTTATTTACTCTAATAAATATTACAGGGTTTTTTCTCTAAAAAATGAAAAAACAGTAAATACACTTAACAAATGATTAGTTGGAGCGGGTATAATCGCTCCAACAATTCACCTAATGCATAAATTCACATGAAGACTCAATGAAAAGATGGTTGGAATTCCTTTCACGCACCTTGACATTGGTTCCATTGGTATTATTTATCAGAAAGCTTGGCGAAGAAGGTATTGACATCTCCCTAGGTTAAAACCTTCTATTATATGCCAGTTAAAGCCATTTATTCTCAAAACCATGTGTTGAGGGGACTCTTAGGCTTATGTAATAGTCATAATGAAATTAGATAGTAAATTCTAAGTAAATGGATGTATACCTATGTAATTAAGGGTAAACCCACTTAACAAAGGATTAGTTGGAGCACGTACAACCACTGCAACCATTCACCTAATGTATAAATTCACATAAAGACTTAATGCAGAGATGGTTGGAATTCCTTACCAATCCTTCTAGTGTGTAATGTGTGTTTTATTATTGGTGTCCATGATGTAGTATGTTCTTGTATACCTATGAAGGCTCTACGTTTAACACCATGACTCAACGTGATATTTTTGAAAATATAGTTTCTATTGAAGACATTCATTTAGATAATCACTTCCTCCAATTTTTGAAGAAATAAACACTAGAAAAATACAATAATGTTGGTTATAAATTCCTCTATCTTGGATGTGTATAACTAGGAATATATCCCTTATTTATAAGAGGTATTAATGGCTCTATTTTGGCTTGTATAATGAATTCCAAACAAAATCGATATATGCCCTTATTATAGCTATGCAAGCCTCGGTCCATGATGGAATTGTGTATTTGACTATATATCCTAATTTGTTGTTTCATTATTTAACCCCAACATCATTAACATATTAGCTATCTATATCTAGAACTTTGGCCTCTCCATGAAGCATAAATGTGAGCATCTATCCCTCCATATAAGGTAGTATTTGGAGTAACCAATAATCGAAATACTATAGCCATTCATGGTAGGATAAAAGGAGAAAATGTTGTCATGCAAATTGATTTTCATAATCAGTCTATTATTGCATCTACTATCTCATGGAAAGAGCTAGAAGTACTAAGAAAATGGACAGTGAATACTACCCTAATCCTTACAACATAAAAATTATAATGCCAACTAATGCTATAGTTCAAAATATAATTGGGCACAAGTTAGCCAAAATATTTACAAGTCATGCTAGAATAAAGGAAAACTACCTACAAGAATAAAGCATCCATGAAAAGGATAACACAAAGTGCAATAAATGCAAAGTTATTATTAGTAGACTAATAAATCATGTGGTCATGATGGTTTATGGAGAAAATATTCCTACAAAAAATTAGCACCATGAACATCCTACTCCTTAAGGGATGTGTTTTATACTAAAGGAAGATTCCCTCCTCTTAGACACTTCACTAAATGGTTTGAATTTGGAAAGATTAAATTTCTTGCTAGATATAGTGTTTTCTGCACAAGAGAGGTTGATTTAGATACGTTTTAAGGTTATAAAATTGGTATAACATTGTTTTTAGTTGTATTTCTTAGCATATTGATGGCATTGTAAGGGAATTTCATCCTAT
The DNA here is from genome assembly GCA_000404065.3 of Pinus taeda. NCBI lineage: Eukaryota > Viridiplantae > Streptophyta > Pinopsida > Pinales > Pinaceae > Pinus > Pinus taeda. The sequence continues at coordinate 15,359 of APFE030826601.1, read as the reverse complement.
CTATGAGAAATTGGAATCTCAAATCAATTATATGTATAGCAAAAATACATTATTAATCGGCCTTGAAAATGATGTCTCAATAATAACTACCTAATTGGAAACATAGAAGCTTACACATGGAGTTAAAGAAAAGAAAAAGGGAGTCATCCTATTTCAAAGATCCAATTCTAAGGTTACCCTCTCTTGGCATGAACCCCTCTAGCCATTGAACCTCCATAATACATTTTTTACCCACAAAAAAATTACGATTTGCATTAGAAACATGTTCTTAACATCACAGACCTGATGAAGGCGTTGAATAGCACTACCAATTTACAAGGCATCCATTTATGGTTGTGGTGAGCCCTCAATCATTTCCAAAAAACTGCAAATGCGCATTTAACCCTTAAATGCTTTGCCCAATACCAACCAGTGTTGTGCCCAAAAAACCACGATCCTCTACAACTCCATGATTATGATGATCCCTCAATCATTTCCATGAACCTAAAAATGAGCAACCAACCCTTAAATACTTTTCCCACCACCAGCCACTGTTGTGCCCACAAAACCACAATCCTATACAACACCTTATTTAGTGGTGTAAAAGCTCTCTTTATGTCTCTGACCTCACCCCATGGCTATGATATATCCATCAGATTCAAGTAGCCAAGCCATACATCAACTTTTGGCTCTAATACCATGTTAAAATTACTAGAGAGAAAATTTACTAAGAGAAAAATTATAACAACAAATCATAAAACATAAACACAATGTTTTATCCTGGAAAACACAAATCTGGGTAAAATCTAACTCACATAATTTTATTAGTCCCTTGGTGAAAACCCTGGCATGCAGACCAAGTGAGCCACCACTCACATCCTTGAAACATTACATTGAAGTATTACTTGCCTTTGAAAGGCTTCATTGCATTCCATCCACAAGCACAAAACCATGGGTCCAAAATGAATACTATTACCTAAGTAACTTTGACTCTTTCACTGAGCCAAGTTTTACCTAACACTAATCAAATAACTGTACTACCTTTCCACCTAAAAAAAACTTGATTTATGTATTTAAAGTTACCTTTCCAAAATAATTCAACTTCACATAATACATTTTACATTTTAAACCATTGCATTTTTTGGAAATGTACTCCCACCAAAAGAAGCAATTGCTAAAATAATTTTCACCCAAGATTTTATTCAATGACTTTTTTTTTTTTTTTTTTTTTTTTTTTTTTTTTTTTTGTGGTTCACGGCCTGCAACTGGCCGCTACATCCACAGGAACGGATCACGGCAGTTCCCCGAAGGGAACTGCTCGTCGGCTTTTTCTTGCTAAGCCTGGCCCCAAGGGCGTCGAGGAGATTTGACCCCGTGACCTCCCAATTGGCAAGGTACTTAGCAACGGGAACTCGACCATTTGAGCTATCCCTTGGGGTTTATTTTATTAAATGACTTATTAATGTTTGTGATAACATTTTTATGGATGTATGCAATGCACGCAAAGAAACCATTGCTAAAATAACTTACACCCAAGATTTCATCAAATGATTTATTAATTTGTGTGATACATTTATGGATGTATGCAATTCTAAATATGGGGAGAATAACCTCTAAAGTTTATTGAAGTTTTTAAACATTAAGGTCTCTTCAAAATCAAAGGCATATAATGTGATATTTATTGGTAGCTAGCTTCAAAAACATTTAGTTGAGGGGAAAGATTGGCTGCTAGGTTGAAAAAGATGGTGAATGATTGAAGAACATACAAACCAACAATACTTGAGCAAGAGGTCAACAATATTTTTTAGTGTGAACATATCTTTAATGAGAGATCGTTTGCATACATTATCACCATCCTACGTCCATTTTAATTCTGGATATACCAAGGTCTAAGAGGGATCAAATTTAATTTCACTCTAAAAGAGGTTTGCATATCAAGATATTTGATCCCTCTGGGGCTTGGTAGATCCAGAGTTAATATGGATCTAGGCTAGTTTAATTTCCCCCTTTAAATAGGCTACATTCCACATGAATACCATGGGTTCTCAAAATCATGGACCATTTTTATTTTTATTATTATTTTTAAGGTTATTTTTAATTTTTAATTTACTTTTTACCAAGTTAAAATATTTACATTACATTAATCTTTTTATTTAATTTTATTTTAAAATTTATTTAATTTTTATTTTAGAATTTAATTAATTTTTATTTTTATGTAATTTGACTTAGTCAAAATGTTTAACATTACATTACAAAATCTCTAGCATACTAGGCTAGAGAGCACCTCTCAACACAATGACTTAGTCAAAATGTTAAACACTACATCACAACATCTCTACCATACTAGGCTAGAGAGCGCCTCTCAACACAATTAAACGGTGATCATTAAGGCAATCAATGATGGAATTTTTATTAGACGATCATTTGAAGCAAATGATAAGTTAGAGATAATATTTCAACAAAGGTCAAAAAAATATACATTTCACTAAGACCAATTCACATACTAGAAATTATTGACCACATATTTATGACAAGAGAGCATTTTGATTACAATGGAGTTTATAAAGTTTAACGTAAAATAGATTTCGCTGGGAATTATACAATGATATCAAAGTTATATATATATATATATATATATATATTATATATATATATTATATATATATATATATATATATATATATATCGAAATGGTCTTTTCATGACAATTTTCTAGTTTAATTTTAACCAAATCTGATAGAGATTTTTCAAAACTTGAGTTTAAGTTGTTTAATATGTAGAATTCGAGTGCCCCAGGGGTTTTTCAGGGTATTGGATCCATTTATGCATTCAAAAACATATTTTAAGCAACATGAAATTACATTCTTGCTTAAAATTGTATTTCCAGATTCCGGTGAAAAATACTATTTCGTCTAGAAAAATTGGCCTTTTTTAAGAGCATTTTTCTAGTTAATTGAATCAAAATCTCGCAGATATTTTTAAAAACTTGAGTTTAAGTTGTTTAATATGAAAAATTCAAGTGTCCCTGGGGCTTTTCAGGTGTTGAATCTATTTATGCATTCATAAATGCATTTTAATCAATAAAAAATCACAATCCTAATTGACATTGCATTGCCAGATTCGGTGAAGAGGCCATTTCATCTATAAGTTAGACTACACCTATATCTCTATATCTATATATATCAACTGGGGTTATCTCAAGTGGTTAGAGGAAGGAATGGAATCCTCTCCATCAAAGTTTAATTTCTGAAAGTTACATGATGGATATAGATAGTATTGACAATATACACATATTCTTCATGTGGAATATACAATATTGTTCCTGTGAATATGTGTGTGCGTGTGTGTGTGTGTGCCTACCCGCATGTGTGTGTTAGACTCTAAGGACTATTTATGTAATAATATCAAGTTGTTAGGCATTGCATTATTGTTGAATTATGGTTGAGATAATCATTCAACCACCTCATTGCAATCAGAAGTAGTTAGATCTTATAACCATTTGAAAATTATATAAAAGAGACATATGTTATTATAATAATGAATTAAAGTTTATACTGAATATATTCTTTAAGTTCCTCTCCTTCATTTTTCATTGTTTATCAATTGTGTCATAGAAAACATTTTTTATATGGTATCATAGCAAGTTAATATTGGGGATGGTTAATGAGGGAGAGATCTATGAGTCATTGATGATTATAACGTGAACTATCTCCTTCACATAACCTCCCTCGTTACTTCCGCCTCCACCAATTCCTATGTTATCAATGTTATCTCCCATGGAAGGGTTTTGTAATTGCATAGGATATCTCATAGTTTTAAAACAAGCACAACTAACACCACTTTGAGTGGTCATTTAGTAGGTACCACACTTTAACCATGCTTAACACAACAAGCATAATATATAGTAGGATAAAATTGTCTTCATGAGTACTATACCTATAACCAAACTCATCAAAATAATTGTAATAGATAATGGGATCGAATTGTATTCTACGGTTGTCATTAAAATAGGTAGGCATAAGGTTCAACTCTAGTAAATGGGATTTTTTGACAATCGTACACATAGTCCAAATCGTATCTACATTATTGTAAAGGTTTGTGAGGAAACCAATTCTCTTTGTGTGTTTCAACTCTGAAAGCGATTTGATAATATAAATGACTTGTAACATGAAAATATAAGAAAATTTAAATAGTGAAAGGGTTTCATTACTACAGTCACTTTCAGAAGTGTTACAACAAAATTCATCACCTCATGCAAAGTATCACTAGGTGAATTAGGCAATACACAACAAACAAAAGTCTCACCACTCTCAGCTTGTTGGACACTTAATCCTCTAAGGGTTGGTGTGGAATGTGAATAGTCATCAAAGTCCAAGGACCACTTGTTATGTGAAGACCAAGGGCCACAAGAATGTAATATAAACATATATTTTGTGAATTTGAAAAGCATCTCATGCTTAGTTTTCATATTTGATCCATGTTATTCTGCATCACTAACATGGTATTAGAGCCAGAGACATGATGTGTGGCCTTTGTAAACCAATCCTCTCTTTCTTGTGGATTTTATGTCATTTTGAGCATTTGTCAAAATAGAGGTTGTTTCCTCTGTCATTTTTTCCATTTCTCTGTTTTGAGAAGGCTAGCCCCTATGAATACAAAGAGGAATATTGTCAGACCTATCCCTCTCTACCAATGCAATGCTCTAACGCTCTCTATTAATTTCAAGCTCTCGCTTAGACCTATTCCTGCAAACAAATGGAAGTTGTGTGCTCTTTCTCCATTCCTCATTCAAACATTAGCTCTGCATTTTAGTTCTGCGTTAATTCCAAGTCCATCCTCCTAGTGTATATTCTCCGTTTTTGTTTGAAGTACTGAGAAATGCGTTGAAGCCTCACTAACTGTAACACTCTTCCATTGAAATTGAAATGGTTGGTATGTGCTAAAAGTCAAAGCCATACATTTTGGAATTGAAATGCATTTTCGACTCAAATGCACAACTAGTTATTGGGTATTTTCATGGCAACCTGATCTTCTTATTCATAAAATTTTTTTGGAGGTCATTCTTCACAAATTTCTGGTTCGCTTGATTTCCTAAAAATCTCATAATTGCATGACTTGACCTTAATGTGTGATGTTCTGGAAAATAATGTTGATTTCTGGAATAAAGATTTCTAGTTAATGCATGTATAACGCTTACTACACATGCTATTCTAGCTACCTTAGCCCCTTCCCTTACTCCTTCATCGATGCAGTGCTTTGTCTACAAGACTTTCTCCTCCTCAAAAGTTTTAAGTATTTTTAAGGCATTATTATTATTTTTGTGCAGTAATGGAACAAGGAAGGATCGTCTCTTGGACTCCCTTACACAGTGGAAGCGTGATGGGTTTCTCTTTCTTTAGCTTGGGTATTGATCGAACTTATAATCTTTGCTGCTAAATCCTTCTTGGTTTCCTCTTTTATCAAGTTGAGGCTCTTGATCGTTGGTTTCTGATGACTACCATCTAGATTTCTCATTATTCTCCTTCGAGTAGTTTGCCTTCACTTAGTGGCATTCTAGTGATTTTTTAATAGCATTCTCTATTCTTCCTCGTAGACACTTTGCTATTTCGGCTTATTTGTCACCAAGCTCTACCTACATTTTGAAAAACATTTTCTCTTCCTCTATTGTCCCCACTATTAGGGTCCTATATTTCATAGGAGGAATTGTTTTTACATGATGATTTTATATTTGAAAAATGTAAATAATGTTTCATGTTTGAAATTTATTTCAAAAGAATAACATATATATATTTATTATATATATATATATATATATAATATATATATATATATATATATATATATATAATATATATATTTTATATATATATATATATATATATATATATATATATATATATATATATATATATATATTATATATATAATATATTATATATAGAAAAAAGAAAAAGAAAATAAATTGTAGGGGATAGAAAAAATAGAATAAATAAAGGAAAGAAAAGAAAAACAAAAAAAAAATGTTTGAAAATGTCCCCCTAGGTGAGCAAATCTAAATGGCTCCAAGAAAAATCAGCATTGCATTAGTTTACATTTACAAATTTTAAACAAAGTGTGTGATTTGTTAAATGCCACTCGATGAATAGGAAACTTAGAAATAATTTGGCTAATCACATTGTTTAATCGTGGTTAGGCTAGGAATACATAGGTTGGGTTAGTGAATAAATTAATCACTTGGTTTAATTGTGATTAATCGAAAGGGAAAAAATCATCAAAAATATGCTATGCTAGTTCAAATGCAGCATGGAATTGTTTCTAAATAATTTTTAGGGAAAGTTAGTTTTTGATTAACCTTACCTTAAGTAAGGGTTAATCATGCTTTAATGCACTTGTAATAAAGTCTAAAATATGTATTTTAGCCCAAGATAGCACTTTAGAAGAAAACGGATGATTGAGATCGTCCCCTGCCCAGATCAACAATGGGGTAATGTTTTTTCTCCCCCCCTGATCCACTTTTTCCATCGAGGGTGGGGAGGGGGGGGGGGGGTCCGAAACTCCTGCTGCATGGCACCCTCCTGATGTTTCACACCCCCCTCACTTTCCTCTCATCGTACCCCCCCCTAGAAAAGTCTCTTACTGTTGAATTTTCGTCACCTCCATTTCCACTCACTGGCCGCCACATCGACCTCCTGTCCCCACCGTCCATCAACCCTACAAACTACAAAATATCCCCGACCTCATTATAATTACCACCTTAGCTTACCTTTCTCTCCATGCGATTTCTGTCACCTCACCCTCACAAACCCCACTCCTACGACTACTCCTGACCATTAAAACTCATTCCAATGACTTATTTCCTCCCAATCCTATGTTTCCATTTGGAGCCCCTCTCGCCATGTCAGCAAGTCGTTGCTACATTGGCTACCTTCTGCTCCCTGTGCAATAGACCCGATCCCCGTTAACGGTAACATGATTATGATAATTGGTGAAATTACTCTATATAAAGAGAGGAAACCGTAAAATTCCTTTTCTTCACTGTGTCGTATGATCAACAACCTGTTATAGATTCTTAAGCCACACAAAGACTGTTTGAACAACCCATCCATTACTATTTTATACTGTCATCAAGGACCCAGTTCAACATTTTTCTGTCATTTTCCTATTCCAGGTGACCCATCACCTTTCCTCATCTCAACAAATTCATCATGCCGCCTAAAATGAAACTCCCCAAAAGAAAATGGAAAGAAGCCAGAAGAGAACCCTATGTTGATCCCACCTGTAGACTTAGATCATGTACCCTTGTTAGAACTACAATATAAAATTATTGAAATCAACTGTGAATTCGACTTGTTCAAACTTCAAAGTTGGTTAAAACAAAAATTCCTTGACCAAAGTGATGAAATTAATATGTGGGAGTCTACCCTACCTCAGTTTATGTTCCCACAGACCCATTTCTTCCTCGAGTTTGTTTCCTGGTGCCAATTGAGTTATGTCGCCTTTTAGAGAGATATTATAAGTCACAAAGGTAAAGCTTTGATTAGTATCACAGCTGAAGCCATCACTCAAATGCTCTTGGTAACTATCCCAGAGTCATCTAAGCCATTGTCAGTAGACTCTCTTACAGAGCTCTACAAGAATTTAACTTTTCCCCAAAGAGCCAGGATCTTTGAAATTTTTTTGCCTGAAGATGCCCAATTACCGAAAAACAAGCAGATTATTTCCATCATCTCTTACATTCTTAGTTATCACTTTGACTAGTGGGTTGATGTGGCCATTGTTGGCTTCCTGTCAATTTTCACCACTGGTGAGCAACTAGTTATTTTTAATTATAGTCTGTTTATAGCGGAGACTATGCATGATAAATTTGTCAGATTTTCCATAGAGGGATCTTTCCAATACTCCTCTATTTTAGTGTACATGTTTATTCATCAACAAGAAAACCAATTTCCTTTCACCTTGCAGAAGATGGATGAGTAGGGTAATGCTCAGTCAATCATACAATGGACATCCTTGGTGAGAAGGAATTCCACAGAATCCTCTTTCATAGATTTCGTGGACTAGTTTTTATACACAGTGGTATGCCTCCTACATAGTGATGTGGAGCCCAGGATAGGTGAAGAAATTCATAAGATTCTACATCTAAGTGATCAAGTAAAGACAGGGGACTGGTATCTTTACTAGACATACATAGAAATTCAGATATTGGGGTGTGAGATTCCACCCTACAAACTTCCCAAATTTTGCCTATGAGACTATTGGCTTGATGGGGACTGACCTAAGTTCGGAGTTATTTAGCCAAAAAAATCCCTATACTACTGGCCCTTTTGGCAACAGTTCGTGGAGCACAGATTGAGGTCTCACCCGAAGCAGTATGGGGGGATGCTAGAACCAAGTTTCCGCACCCTTGAGATGTTTGAGGGGTGGATTTAGTCCAATTATGAATACCTTCGTGTAGGTCACTTTGTACACTTTCCTGACCTGAGAGGCCTTCACGTCCTGTTATACTTGACTTCACGCAACCCTAACCAGGGGCTGAGGAGCTTTGCACTACTAAAGCAATGATCTGTGCTATTTCCCCAAGTGACACCATGGATCTTGCTTATCTTCTTATAACAGTTAGTTATCTCCACGTAAATAGATACCTTATATTATATTCACTTACTTAGCACATTCATATAAGTTTACGCAACAAATAAACAATAAACTTGAAATTCATACCCAATATACTTCAATACATAAAACAAGAAAATATAGACAAAAATATTGTAAAAATTCTCTTTATTAATGCTTCAATCGGTTACAGACTCAATCTACCCTACGCACTCAGCTGCAGACTACTAGGCCTCTGTGCACTTAGCTGTAAATCCTTCTCCTACTCTACTACCTAAAGACTACTTTACACTTATACTCAATGCTTCATCATTAGATCTTACATCGATTATTCCCTCATGATGATCTCTCTTTACACTTAGAGCCTCACTCTATTTATACAATCCCATGGTCTGGTAGAACTCTCAAGCCGACACTACATTTACAAAAACAAGGGGGGACAACCCTATGACTCAATTACAACTTCATGCTCTGCGCCCACAAATTGTGAGGTCTTTAAATTGGACTTAGTCAAAACTTGGGCTTTAAGTCCCAAAACTTGCCTTGGGGGGATCCCATGCCCAACAGGCTCCCAGCAAAAACATCATTACTCGCCCTCGTGTCACTCTATATGTGTGAAGATCTTCGCGCGGAGACCTCCCAACTTTACTCGGACGAGTGCAAGGTTGGCAATGCACTGAGCGGTTGCTTGCTATATCTCCTGCACGTGTTCTTCTGAGACTGTGGTGTCGAAACTGCTCTCCTGTATCTATTCATGCATCCCTAGCATCTATTTATAGTCTCGCACCTTCTTTCAGCTCCCTGGAGTGCAACAATTGTGCTTCTGTCGGCTAGTTAGATATTCGGGCCACCCGTGTATGGCTTCAGTCGATTGCCATTCACTTTTCTTGGGAAAGGTTCTCCATTTAGCTTTACTAACTGCACTGCGCCTCCATCTATGACCTCCTTAACAACATATGGTCCTAGCCAATGGATTCTAAACTTTCCCGGGAAGTTATCAAACTTACTATCATATAGTAACACCAAATCATTTACCTTGAAGGTGCCCAACTTAATATGTCGATCGTGCCAGGCCTTTTCACGCTGCTTTTGTACTTGCTGATGGAATCTAGCCAAAAACTATTCCTCTTTGAGTTCCTCCAACTGTGCGAGCCTCTCCTCCAGGGCTCTGCGGTCTATCATACCTATCGGCACTGCTATGCATGGACTAGGCATATTATACTCTATTGGGACTACACGGTTGCTCCATAGGCTAGTCTAGAAGGCGCCTGTCCCATTAGTTTCTTGCATGCTATCTTATAAGCCCACAAAACTACTAGCAAACGTAGGTCCCAATCACTTCACTGCGCATTATATACTCTATTTAGTGCTTCACATACTACGTTAAAGGCTTTTTGTGGGTAACCTTCTACACTCGTTCTTTCCACATTCTGTTGTCCCAACTGGAGGGACCATTCGCACAATTGCCTCGCCAACACATGCTTATTTACCATGTTCCCTAATGTGAAGTCCATGTGCATCTGTGTAGGTTTTTTACCATATGCCTATACCCACCTAGACAGATGTGCACGTGGATCATCTCGTCCACATTTTTGTCTGTTAGTCACATCTGAGGCTTCCCAAAATGCATGCACATCATTCTCCTACATTCGTGCCAGTCCTCGAAGCTTCCTTGGTGTGTACCCCACCACCTCGCGGGCATAGCACGTAGTACTCATTTCAAAGCCTCGAAATGTTGCTCTTCCGACACCTCACTTTTGTCGATACATAACGCAACGATCTTGTCATTATATTTCAATTCAGCGTGGTCACTATTGGGCCTTGAAATTGTCATTCACTTCCATTACATTTTCACTCATATTTCCATATTGTCACCTTCACTCCATTTCATTACATTTACCTCCATTTCATTACATTTACCTCCATTTCATTACATTTACTTTACCATTATCATTATTGGGTCACATTTATGTTTTTCCAAAATTTATTAATTCTTAACATTTTTAAGTGAATTTATGGTTAAAAATTAGAAAATAATGTGCATATGCTTATGCCTAACAAGTGGGATGAGATTGTTGACATGTGCAGGTCAAGAGGAAGCTTCTAAAAGACTCTTATATGGCCTCCCAAAACCAAATTCGAATTTGAGTGGAGAAGATCATGGGATCATGAGGATATGTGTCTCATTTTCTATTTGTATTGAAACTCTAAGAAGACATGTGTCTTATCATTTCCTATTTTGATTGTAACTCTAGAGATATGGGGAGATATTCATGGAATAATTAATGAGATAGCTTCTCATCTTTTTGTATAAATAGGGGAAGTTTTCTCCTATCATTTTCATGTGTAAAATTGGAGTTATGCTCAAGCTTTGAATACAAAATTAGATTGTGGCACCTTACTTATGAATGTTTCTTCATTTTAACTTGGTTTTGCTTACATATGGAGCATCTCAATTTACCATCTCTCACACTTTTAGATCAGCGACCTAAAATGTGTGAGATTTAATTGCTTTTAGAGATTAAAGTTTATTTTCTTTCTTAGTATTAGTGTTAGAATGACTGTGCAATCTTTGCTTTTCTAAAAAAATTTCAATAGGAAAGATTTATGTATTTTCCAATTGGATTAAGTTTGAGGCAAGAGCTCATAGTTATTAATTTTCCTTTCATGTTCTATTATTTACTTTCTTAGATCAAACTATCAATTCATTATATAATTGAATAAAAGATCAGGCCAAGAAGGTGACTTCAAATTGGGTGATTGAATGTTCAACCTATGCAATCATTGAGCTTTACTTTTTTGTGCTTTTATATTTTCTTTTAAGATCGTCATTTTAATTGCATTAACTAATATTCCTAAAGATCATTCTAAGAAATTGATTTAATCATATTTCAAGATTGAATGGTTGAATATTTAATACATGCGATTACTGAGTTATTTTCTGCACACTTTACTTGCTTTTCTTGGACATTAGAAGTTAAAGTACAAATAGTTGCTTACACATCATCTCAAGAAGGTAACACTTCATAATTGAATGTTGGAGTAACTAAGTATACATTAGTTGTTTTTCATTTCACAGGTTAGTTGAATTTCATTTTCATTATTTGATTTCATAGATTGGATGAATTGGTTTTCGTTATTTTGTAGTTAGATTGATCTAAACAGAAAGACAATTTCTAGCACATACAGTGCATGCATGCTTCACAAGTTTATGAAATCCCAAGGTTCAAAAATTAAATGACAGGCAATCACTTTGACCCAACGGTCACCTCGTGCAACCAGTTTTTCCATCGCTCTATCTCCTCATTAGAATCCGATATACAGGAGCTTTTGCACTCCCATGAGATTCGTCCATCTGCGGTGGGATTTACCCAGTCTTTCTCTAGCGCGGTTATCTTGTAGATGTAGTCCAAAACGTCATCCCTTTCATAGTCACTCACCAACTCTGTGTAGCGTGATCCTTGTGCAGGGTCCAAAGGTACGACTATGCATAGAGACTTTTTCTCAAAAATCATCTTGCGCTTCTTTAGATTTGTCACCCCATTCATGTCAGTGGCCCAAGAAATTCCTGAGAGCGCGGGATAAGGATTTATGTCATCAACAATCTATATCACTTCAAAGTCTTCTAGCGCGCTTTCTCCTTCAATATCCATGGTGATTCCTTGCAATCTCCCCATGGATATTATCTTTTGCTGGTTCGCCATTCACAGTTGGATAGGAGACCATTGTAGCGTAGGCCTTCCCATGCGCTTCCATGTCTGCTTTGGCAAAATGTTCACGTCCGACCCTAGGTCCAGAATTACTTGGTCCATCTCATATTCTCCAATCTACATGGTCAACCTCATTTCTCTTCCTGTCCTCGTCGCATGCTTTCCAATTTTCTAGACTATCTGTGGTTCTCTTGGCATGGTCCCAACACATCTATGAATGAGTTCCTGTAATCCCTTTACAACCTTACTGTCGCACAATATCTTCATGCATGTTTCTAGGAATGTTGTGAGCATCAATGGGTCCATTTTCGGCTTCGGTTTGTCTTTGCTTCATGAAGTGGAGGCATCAACAAAGCTCTTCCTAGCTTCCATGAAGGTTTCCTTAGTGCACTCCAAATCAAAATTTGGTTCTTTCGTCAGAGCCTTGCGAACCCAAGTACTATCTTCAAGTTGTTTGCCTTTATCATCTCCTGTCATAATTCAACTTCGAAGCACAACGTTCAAATTGGGGTCTTCCTCGCATGAATTAGACCTCATCATATGTAGGTTTTGAGTCAGAGGAGGTTGGAGCGCTCCCTTGTCGTGTAACCTAGCTATCAGTTTGGGACATTCCTTCATCTCATGAGAAAACAAGGTACAATATAGACATGATGGACGCATCGGATTTGTACAGTCACGGGCATAATGTCCTAGCCCCTCGCAATTGTAACATATCAGCTATTCGTGACCCCTTCTATGTCCTCCTCCACCTCGGCCTCATCCACGCCCCTGAAATCTGGTTGCACCACTCCTGTATTTTGGTCGACGGGCCATGTTTTGGCCTAAAATCTGTAGGTGGGAGAACTATCCATCATCATCTCATAGCTTCTATAGGTGCGCTCATCATGTCCCACTAATCTACGGAAATTACCTAACAACTGTTGCGAATTCTGCATGTACTTATGCAACAGATGACAGTTGTCCATAACATGCTTTCCTCTTATTTGACAAATCACGCACCACAAATTAGGTGCCATGCTAGGTCCCGTTTGTGCCTCTGGTCTTAATAGAATCGGTCATCCTCCCATGAAGTAATTCTCGAACACTGGGCAATGGTCCTTGTCATGTCTCTGACCCTTGCATTTTACGCACCATACTTCTTCGTGCACTTCTTGGTGAGCTGCCTTGTCCTGTTTCAGACTATGCATCTCAAGGTATAAGTTTTTCAACTGCGCGTGGATCTGCTGAACTCCCAGGTTAGGATCCTGTATCGGGGTCTCATGTAGCCTCATTTCAATCTCCAAGGCCTCTACCTGGGTTGTTAACCTCTGTTGTGACAATGCATTCCTTAAATGCAGTGTTAGAGATGCCACAAACCATTCGCGGTACTGTCTATTCGTCAAAGTCATACTAGCTTTGCAAATTGTGCACTTTAGTCTCTGATCCAACTCCCAAGGGGTCTCTCTTGGTAGCATTGTGATCTCCTTGAATCCAATGATCGACTGTGCCTCTGACTTCTCTGTTGAGCGCAATTTGGATATCTGCAATCCCCGCATTCGGATTGTCATTAGAATGATTAATATACTATGTCAACACATGACCTTGCAGAGCACTGGCCAATGTTTCTTTCTTTATGTTATCATATGTAACTCCCTATTCTTCCCATACAACCCTTATCATGAACCAAAACTGATCCGGATCTTCATTACCTACTCCCTTGAACACAGGAAACTTTTTCGCGCTTGCCATATTGACTCGCGGTGGTGGCAGAGGTGGTATAAGTGAAGATGGGGGTGAAGGCAGTGAAGCTAGTGGTGGCATGGGTGGGGGTGGTATGCATGGAATCCTCTGCCTTATCAAATTGATCACACTTCTTGGTGAGACCTTCACGAGTTCTTCCTCATCCCCTCGCGGAGGTGAAATCAAGGGGCTAGTTTCTAGTTCTGCACTACCTTCGTTTATGTAAATTCTCCCACTTCGCGTAGCCCTGAACATCAATGTATTCACATAATCTACTTTTCACACAGTAGCATTTTAATCCAAGTGTTCAAAGACTTATCTTACTTACCTCGCGGTCCTTTGAGAAAGTGTCACTCTGCCTTGCTATAGCTGACTGAAGTATCTACCGCGAACTCAGTAATGAATCCTCTTATAATCAGAGCGAGCCAGTGATCAATAGTGCGCATGATCTTATCCTTCGATGATTCCAATCTACGCACCAACTCTGGGGTCCACACAATAGGAGTGTTGAGCTTGCAGCTTCCTTGGCTATCTACTAGATTTGCTATCCACTTGTACAACTCAGTAGGGAAAGATGCGAAGAAAACTTCATGGATCTCTGTGTACAGGTAGTAGTCTTGTATGTTTTAACCCTGTACAGAAATTACCCGCATACGAATTCTAAATCACAGGAAAAATAAAAATGCGAGAGCATAAAACATAAACCACATATACATAGAGATTTCCCACTAGATCCCAAAACCAGGACTACTAGCTTGATTTTTCATTATGTTCCTTTCAATGTTACAATACATATTTATACATGCTGAAGCATCCAATACCATGGACCGAAAACCATCGCGTCCAAAACCATGGACCAAAAACCATAGGTAGGTTCTCCCAACCTAATATAGGGTCCAATTTTTTTTTCCCAGGGCGCTACCCCGGACCCTGGAGAGGGGGGCTACCCGCCCCCCTCAGACCCCTCAGACAGGGGGGCTGCCGCCCCCCCGTGACCCCCTCGCTGCACAATCAACGCAATGAAGGGGGGACTCTGCCGTCCCTCTAACCTCCCAGTTCACTACGTAGGTTAGTCAAGGAAAGAGTATAACACAACCCATTAGTATCCCACTTGTTGTTTTCTTTCCATAGGCGACCACATGAGAGCTTAGTCATTTTTCCAGCCCTGAAATGCCCATTGTTTCTCTACACCAAGAGAACTTCTCAGGGCTCACAAATTTTGTCAATGCAACTGCAGTATTCTTCAAAGTGTCCACCTTTACCAGCAACACCTTTTTGTCTTCTATCATATCCCTCACAAAGTGATACTGAACATCAATGTGCTTTATCTTTGAATGATAA
>APFE030826597.1:64735-95599 GCA_000404065.3 Pinus taeda | reverse complement strand
TATTTGCATGCCCATTCCG
This sequence comes from Pinus taeda, assembly GCA_000404065.3. Taxonomy (NCBI): domain Eukaryota; kingdom Viridiplantae; phylum Streptophyta; class Pinopsida; order Pinales; family Pinaceae; genus Pinus; species Pinus taeda. The sequence continues at coordinate 95,580 of APFE030826597.1, read as the reverse complement.
AATAAAAATGTCGAAACCTGGTCAATAATCCGGATTTCCTGCATTTCATTAATTTAACGGAGAAAAAGTAATAATAAATAATGTTATAATAACAGTGGATCAAATTACAAAATTCAATGAGATTAGATCCATCAACCTCACGCACCATAATGAAAAAATAAAGCCAACCAAATCTTCCTAAAATATTTCATATACTTTCAAAGTATTTTAATTAAATAATATTAACGTCATTGAATCAAGGGGCACTAGCCTATTTACATGATTTGGTTGTGGACATGGACATTTGGTCACATGAATGCCATGATTTTTTTATCTCAGTTTTCAAATTTGTATTAATTTATATTTATTTTGAGAATTCAACATTTTAGTAAATCATATTTATTTTGAGAATTAATTATGGTTTATTGTGTTGAGAGATTTTTGTAATCAATTTGAAAATTCCACATTTTTTTTTAAAATTGAGAGTATATAGCTGACTTTATTTATTAGTTTGGTAATGGCAATGATTCAAATATAATTCATATGCGGTAGAGGTCTTGAGTTTATATTTTAGATAAAATCTTTTATTTTAGGGCATTGTTAGCATTTTGGAGCTATACAAATATCTATTTAGCACATTTTTAGATTTTCAGATCTACATCATATGTCATATGTTTGGATCATTTTTACATGCTAAGATATTTTTCTATTTTATTTATTAGTTATGTTTTTCAATAAGTTTGATGTGTTTGTTGCAATATTATTGTTATGCACTATCTATTTGGCATATATTTAAACTTTCATAGCTACATCATATATCACATCCTAAACATCCTACAAGAATAATGTGGCCACAAAAGGATCCGAGCCTTGTATTTCATTACACTATCTATAATTTCAAGGGCTATAAAGATCTCTAGCGAGATCTCTTATGTAGAGAAGAAAGATCAGAAATAAATTTGTAATCTACAAAAAAAAAATTTTAAATATATAAAATAATGTTTAAAATATTTAAAATATACAATCCCTTTTTTTTTATGAAGTTTAGAAGAAAAAAAAATGTTGCCATTTCCTTTATTTATGCCGTGAACTTATAATTCAATTATTTAATATATATATATATATATATCATATATATTATATATATATATATATAGCTTCTAAATTTGACTAATTCTATTAATGTAACAAAAATGGTACAAGGAGGCACTGGCCTCTGAAGAGCAAGCCTCAAATTATGCCATGTTGAACAACAAAATAACTGAAACGGAATGCCCACATAAGGGAAACCGGTCCAAAACTAGAAGTGTTTGCTGCCGACGCAAGGGTAACAACCTTTAATGCCAGGGTGGAATAGTTTTTTGAGCGAACATCAAAAATAACAACATTTACATAATAGAAACAATAATAGACCCATAATGTTGGGAGCCAGGATCCCAAAACCTGAAAAACTTTGACCAGCTAGGTGTCATTAGTAGGAGAAGGGTCTTCCACTATCAGACCCCTGTACACCTCCATGTCATCTTCCGCATCCTGTTGATCTCTCGGAGTTGCTTCCATGGTATTGAAGCATCCTGGATTAGTGTATCCCTGAGCTGCGTCTGTGCGGCCCTGAGCTGTTTCATTGCTTTTGTGTATCTGTGAGCTGCTTCTAGGGGCTTTCTTTTTGCTGGTGGTGGTCCGCTCTTGAATATTGTGAGTTGAGACTTCAAAGATTTGTGGCTCCTCTCTAAAAGCCACCAAAATGGTCGCTATTATGCATGGACGTTCCAACGTGTAGCGAAATTGGAATTGGGCAGAATGACTAGGTTGCAGAGACGAGACAGAGGCAACAGGACACTGAGGAGCAGCTTCAACACGTCGAGGACCTACAGCCCGAGCTCGCCCCCGACCACTGCGGGTGGCTGGATAACATCCTGTGAAATGAACCGTTGAAGGGGAGGAAAAGTCAGAAGGGGATGAGTTAGAGAGGGAAAAGGAGGGGGGTGAATTGCTCTTCCTTTGGTACTAACCCTCCTACAGTGCATCCTATGATGCAAATGAGGCATGCTCACTTGTTCAAGATTGAGCAGACGAGGACGAGGAGGAGCAGTGCCAAGGATTGAATGGTCAATGGGAGGAGGGGGACCTGTAATCCACGATTCAGAACCAAGATTAAGGGATGAAGAATCAGTCTGAAGGCAACACAGAAGACACTGCGAGAAGTGGGCACCATCGACCATCTTAATGCAGCCCAGAATTTGGCAGCGTCTTCTCGTTGTCATGCACGAGCTCGGCTCTACAACAGAAGGGAGACAATTGCAATTCAAAGGAGGCAAAATAGGGGGAAAGCGGTCCGAAGAAGCCATCTTAAGAACCAAATTGACGCATCTTCGGTCCTTGTAGTGCATTAAAATTCCATTAATGTTGGTGGTGATATTCTGGGTGAAAGCGTGGGTGGTCAAGTGGCTGCACCACTTGCCAACTCAATTTCACTGCATAGTACCAGCGCTCTTAAACACCTGCATCCAAAAATAAAATAGTATATATTAATAATAATATAATTAATTATATTATTATTATTTTTATTGATTAAAAACAATAAACTAATGATTTAAAAATATTATATGGTAATTAATGTTTACTATATATCTAAACATATAACTAAAAGTTTATTTTGAAATATTGTGTTTATATGGGAAGATATGGTAGCAACATCTAACTAAATAAATAAAGAGAGCAATGACATTACCACAATTTAACTTGGTTTAAACAACTAGAAAAATATTCTATATTTAACCCTAGTTTCTTGAATAATTGCCTCAAGATCGTAAAACTCTCAAAGAAACGGAGGTTTCAATATAAATTCGTCATTACAATGCTCTACAACAACTCGTGCTTAACCCTAGTTTCTTGAATAATTGCCTCAAGATCGTAAAACTCTCAAAGAAACGGAGGTTTCAATATAAATTCGTCATTACAATGCTCTACAACAACTCGTCCTTAACGTTCTCCGTTGGGGTTTATATTTCTCAGAATCAATTGGGGATTTATAGAGATCTCATTGAATAAAAGAGGCTTGTATGACAAAAGTATTATTGCTTTAAAATCTCATGTGCCAACCATGATTCCATTGTACATCATGAGATCACTTTGGAGATCATGAGATTATTAATTTAAGAGATTCATATTTACAGTCCCCTTTTAAAGGAATGTTGATATTATATGTTAAACTTGCAATGAAACATTTTAAAAGAATATTGATAGTATATTGATTGTGATTTATTGTATCTAAATAATGTAATTATTTAGAAAGAAAACGAGGTTAACTATTAAAAAAAAATTCAGAATCCGGTTGGGGGTTTCCACATTGCTTTTATATTATAGAGATCTGATTGAATAAGAGAGGTTGTATGACAAAACTATTATAGCTTCAAAAATATATGTGCAAACCATGATTCCATTATAGAAAGTTTATTTTATTTGAGAAGTGCATATATTATTATAGAGATCTGATTGAATAAGAGAGGTTGTATGACAAAACTATTATAGCTTCAAAAATATATGTGCAAACCATGATTCCATTGTAGAAAGTTTATTTTATTTGAGAAGTGCATATATGCAAAAATTGGTTTATATTATTAACAGATTACTTCAGAGATTGTGAGATTAATCATTAATTTAACAAATTCATATTTACAGTCACTTTTTAGAGGAATATTGATATTAATGTAAGAGATTTATATTTACAATCACTTCTAAAGGAATATTGATATTATATGGGAAACTTGCAATGTAAATTTTTAAAAGGATAATGGTAAATTTTTAAAGGAATATTGATATTATATTGATTGTGATATATTCATTTAAATAATGTCATTGCTTTTCAGAAGGAAATGAAAATTTAGAAGAAAAAAAAATAGTAATAATAAAATGTTAAAATAGTATTTAGAATTTATTTTCAAATTATTTATAACTAAACATAAAAATAATCAAAACAAATGAATATGGTAACTATATAAATATATAAGAAATTATTATGATAATATTATTATTTATTGAAATCAACAATAACATGTTGAAATTATTGCCCTAAATTATTTATTAATCCGTAATAATAATTAAATATAAATATAATTTAATTAATTAAAATATGAATTAATATATTAATTAAAACATAATTTATGAATAATTACTGTATGAGGTTTAATCTTTATTAATATTTAATATATTATTAATTTATTAACATAATATTATTAATTGTACATGTGATTGATATATGTTGTATACCAATTTTTTTTCCTTTTGCAATTCAATCGTTTTCTTATTCAAATTAATGATGAGTTGACCCAATCTTCTAACATACCCGTCATTGAAAAGACAATGCCAAAGAATTAAGGCTAACATACTACCATAATTGTCCCTGATATCTCTGAAACTATCACATTCCAAAATGAAATTCTTTTCTGATTCCACTACCCCATAAGTGCAAAAGGTACACACTTATTTTTTCCAAGCTTCTTTAGGTCTCTTCCACCATCCCGTTTCACACTAAAGTTGATGTGAGTTAGTTCTTAATTGAGCAATAAGAATCTTTTATCTCCATGGTATGTTGGCTCCAATGTACTCTTTTTGTTGGAGATCACAAGTGGGGTTGAATTCCTGAACATTAGTACTTCTTCTTTCTACCCAACTCTTTTCCATATATGCTTATGGAACTTCTCCATAACAAAATTCCTTAACTCCTTCATATTTGTGGGACATGCATTGAGGTAACTATTCCATTTTTGCATCCATTTGTTGTTTTGTCTCATCCATGATTTATTTCTTGCACTCATGCCTTCCTTGAAGAAAACTTCCGGTCATGTATCTACTCTCATTTGCTCAATTCTTTTTAGGTACCTTATAAGGCACACCATAGTAATTGCTTCAATGGAAGCTACTCCTTTTTCACTCAATATTATCTCATAAGGAACCGAACTTTTTATTTTGAACTTGCTCATGATGAAGCATTTTTTGATTTTCTGAATTTGTTTCCATTTTGAAACAGGGATGTTGCTAGTCCACAGTTCACATTCATATAATATCACTGAAAAACTACGAGTCCAAAAATCGCTTTAATCCTTTTCCAATCTCATAACTTCACCTCTCTACATCTGTTTTGAAATGCATATAATGCTTTCCACCCTCCTAAAATTATCTTCTTTCTGCAATCCTCCCAATTAAGCTTGTTGTTGAAATGGATCCTGAGGTACTTGTATTAATTTACTTCTTCAAGAGTGTTTCCTTCAAAGAAGAATGTATTCTATATTTACTTCCTTTTATTAGAGAAATTCATTATTTTGATTTTACTAGTATTGACTTTCATCCCCACTGCTTTACAAAAATGCTCAAGGTCATATAGCTACATCTGCAATCCATGGATTGACTTAGTAATCAATACAATATCATTAGCATATAAAAAAAGCTTTATCACAAACTCCCCCAACTCAATACCATCCCCACCTTGCAAATTTAGCCACTCTTCCAATTTGTCAATATATAAACCAAAAAGGGTAGGGGATAAAGGGCAGCCTTGCTTGACTCCAATGTCAGTCCTAAAACTTTCTGAAATGCCTGCTGAAGTTCTAATTTTAACTTTCACCTCTTCTTAAACTCTATGGCCAACAATTCTATATTGCAAAGGAATTTTAAGTTCCTCCATTCTACGGCATAACTTGTCTCTAGGGACCATGTCAAATGCCTTTTTGAAGTCAAAAAATAGAAAAAATACTTCTTCTTTGTCCCCCCAAGCCTTTTCAATAACGTGTCTCAGTGTGATACCATGATCTATTGTAAAATGTTTCAGCCTAAAACCCATTTTAACATTTTGCCTCTTTTCTTTTACTTTTGCCCACTTACTGATCCTATTTTTTACTATGCCACTGAAAATATTTACAAACAAAGGAATGATCATGATGGTTCTATAGTTGGAAGGATTATTAACGTCTCCACTTTTAAAAACAGGTAATGCTAGACTGGTTGTCCAATCTCTTGGGAATCATTGTTGAATGATGTCTTTGAATACTTCCATGATGTGTGGTGCAAGAATATTCATTCCCAGCTTTATAGATTTTGCTTGAAGTTCAACCAAGTCCTTTGCCTTCCCTATTTTCAACTTTGTAACTCCTCCCTCCACCTCTTGTAATGTGAAAATCTTTGTAGTTGTGTTGATCCGAGGAGGAGGCTCAATCTCTAATTCTTTTTCATAAAGTTGTCTTGCATAATCAACTCACTAATTGGTTGTAATATTATTTTCAGTTTTCTTCTTCCTTGGTTGAATTTCATGCCAAAAAAACTTTGGGCTATTCTTGTCTAGATATATAAACTCGTCTTTATAAATAATGCAAAACGAAGTCTTAAATATATATCAACCACATTTACTAATATAATTGTGTTACTCTATATTATAAATAAATATAATTGATTTGCATAATTATATAATATAACTTATTTACATACTTATTTAATATTAAATTTTTTTAAATTTATTTAAAAATATATATTGATAAAATTTTTTTTCTAAAATAATTATGATAATAAAAATATTTATAGTAATATATTTTATTTTTTTTCAATGCCTTTCCCAAATCAAAAATGTCGAAACCCTTGTCAATAATCCGGATTTCCTGCATTTCATTAATGGAGAAAAAGTAATAATAAATAAAGTTATAATAACAGTGGATCAAATTACAAAATTCAATGAGATTAGATCCATAAACCTCACGCACCATAATGAAAAAATAAAGCCAACCAAATCTTCCTAAAATATTTCATATACTTTCAAAGTATTTTAATTAAATAATATTAACGTCATTCAATCAAGGGGCACTAGCCTATTTACATGATTTGGTTGTGGTCATGGACATTTGGTCACATGAATGCCATGATTTGTTTATCTCAGTTTTCAAATTTGTATTAATTTATATTTATTTTGAGAATTCAACATTTTAGTATTTGAGAATTCAACATTTTAGTAAATCATATTTATTTTGAGAATTAATTATTGTTTATTGTGTTGAGAGATTTTAGTAATCAATTTGAAAAATTCCACAAATTTTAAAAAATTGAGATTATATAGTTTACTTTACTTATTAGTTTGGTAATGACAATGATTCAAATATAATTCATACGCTGTAGAAGTCTTGAGTTCATATTTTAGATAAAATCTTTTATTTTAGGGCATTGTTAGCATTTTGGAGCTATACAAATATCTATTTAGCATATTTTTAGATTTTCAGAACTACATCATATGTCATATGTTTGAATCATTTTTACATGCTACCATATTTTTCTATTTTATTTATTAGTTATTGTTTTTAACAAGTTTGATGTGTTTGTTGCAATATTATTATTATGCACTATCTATTTGGCATATATTTAAACTTTCATAGCTACATCATATATCACATGCTTGGATATTTTTACATGGTTGGATATTTTTATACTTCATTTATTTAGTTATATTTTTCAACAAATTTGATGTATTTTCCATAATATTATCTTTATGCATTACCGTGTCTTCTCTTATCCTCATCACATTCCTATCTCCACTCTTTTTCTTATTAATATGGATAGTATTCAAGCATAGAAAATCTTAGAGAAGGTAAAGATTATATGTGTGTGTGTGTATAAGAAATGAAATCCAGAATATTATCTTTATGCACTACCGTGTCTTTTCCTATCCTCATCACATTCTTATCTTTTCACTCTTTTTCTTATTAATATGGAAAGCATAGAAAATCTTAGAGAAGGTAATGATTACCTACATATAATAAAATCTAAGGAAGGTTAGTTTAAGATGCATGTATTGTAAATAGTATAACGGTATAAAATCATAAATAAAGAAGGTATTAATCTTATGTGATGATTTTCAATAGCTAATTCTCAAAGGAAACTTGGACAAAATCATTTGCAATTGCATTGAAAGCTTAAATTCATATAAGGACATAAACTCATAAAGAAGCAATGTACAAAACTTACATGGTGATCTTCTATGATAATATTCAAAAAGCCATATTTGTATCAATATTTATGTTTCTAACATCATGATAGATATATGATTTAAAGCATGGAAATTGGGAAAGCTCACTAATATGACCTTTGGTCTTCTAAATGTGACCATATTTAGAAAATTATCTAAAAAATACTACTCATCAATGGGATTGATTTTATTTACAACAAGTGTCCAACATTTGTGCTACGTACATAACATAGATGTTTACACTTATTCCTTTTCTCTAACTTGAATGGATGTCAATATTGACTATCCCGGCCAGAGGTATCGATGACAACAAAATTATGAAGAAACATTCCGTTGTAAAGAATTTAGGGTATGGTGTAAATCACCCAACATTCTATGTATAAAAATTATTCAATGCATCGATTTTAATTGCATCTCTTTTTAATCACATAAATATTTTCATGTGATATTTTTAAATTGATTTCCTCACAATTTGGTATTTTGGAAGTCATTTTCCTCAAAATTTGGATCTATTAATTGATGAATCAATTGTACCATGAGTTTGACATTAACAAGGTTATCATTGTTATCCAAAAATGCATTTTTTTTTATCAATGATTTGTTTAAAATATGCAAAGAATCCTAAAAACAAGAAAGACTTTATGGAATGTAAACTCATGATCAAAGTCTATCTTAATTCTATATTTTATAGCTCAATTACATCTTGAACTATAATTTCTAAATGAATGGTGGAATGCAAAAATGAGGAATGCTATCATTAATAAATTGCCTTCTTCATGTGATCAATGTTTCTCTAAATAATGGACCTTTATTTGTAATAATTACAAGTGTTGCTAATTACAATTTTGATTGTGTCAAAGATAATAACTAGTCTTGGCATTGTAGAAGTTGTTGCATCACTTCTTTGATAAAAGTATTTTTTGAATATCATGGATGTGCTTACAAATTCATCATTTTATCTTCTAGCATAGAGATGCCTCATAACCAATGTATCCCCATTACATGTTTGGATTTCTTTATTATACTTAGTTTCACGTAACAAGTAATACAACTCTTTTTATCGACCTCTTTAGATCCCAATGATGATGAGAGGTTACAAGTTAAGAGCCATCTATAGTGAGGAAGAAATCAAATCAGTGTTGCATGACTAGACACGACAAATGAGGCATTAACTATAATGAGAACCATCAAGTTGGAAATGGAAAAAAATGAAAAGTGATTCCTCGATAACAAGGAAAAATAAATTTTTAAGACAATTTACATAAGGTCCTTCACTTCATCGACATATAACATTTAATTATTACCTCAACAACTCCAACCCAAACTCTTATACTCACTTTCCTTTCTATAAATTGTTCCTTCTTCTTGATAATAAGTTATAATTAAATACTTCTTGTGATAAATTGTTTCAAAGGAACATATTCTTTTTTATTGGGAAATAATCCAATACAAGTATCTCAATTCAATACTAATTACATTAACTTATCATCTTCATTGAATTGACCACTAAAATCTCATGTGTTTTAAAGTGTTATTCATATTCCCTAGTATATCAAGCCAATACTAATTATTCACCTTATTTATTGAATTGAAGAAACCTCTGAAAATTCATGTGCTCTGAATTCTTATTCATATTCCCTTTTTTGGGGGATTTAGTTTTTTTGAAAAAATAATGTTACAAAATATATGTTTCTATTAGAACTCCTACGATTTTCGACCAAACTGAAATAGTTGTGGCGACCATAAACTTTATGGTCCGAGAGCTGCTTGTTCACACCGCGCACTCTACCATTGGCACACCTTTCAAAAGACTTGTAAACCCATGGCCATGCCAGAGATGAGGACGAAGGGTATATATTGAACTACACTCCCCGTTCAGACTGGTTATGCGGCATTTCTCTCAATTTGCTTTTATCGCTTGCCTTCATCCTCCTCTTCAATACGTAAGTCTAACGCATGTAAAGTGATTCATTGAAACATAAATGGGTTCAATTTTATAAACATGGTTTCATTTCAGCTTAACGTGGTCGGAATCAGCACATACAATATTTGACATTGACTCGACAGGGCCTTTTGACTTTGACGTGATGAAACCAATCGTAGTGGACATAATATTTGCAATGGGCTTTTTTATTTTCAATATTGAGGTTGATCACCTTGTTGTAATATCTTCTTTTCTATTTTACCTCTAGCTGTTTATTACCGCACAATTTATCCTTAAATTTTGATGTCATAATATTTTTAATAATATCCTTATTGTGAAAAATGAACTATATCATTTTTATTTTCAATATTAAAATTGATCACCTTGTTATAATATCTTCTTTTCTGTTTTACCTCTAGCTCTTTATTACCCCACAATTTATCCTTAAATTTTAAAGTTATAATATTTTTAATAATATCTTTATTTTGCAAAATGAACTATATCCTCTAGTTGTTTGACGAAAACAAAGCATCCTTATCTCATTAATACCATTAATTTATTTAATATAATTTTTCACTTTTAAAAATTTGATGGCTTTAGTTTTGTCATTATTAATTTATACTTATTTTGGAGTGAAATTCATAAAAGATTCTTAATGGTTTTGGAAGAAAAATCATAAAAAAAAATTCTAATTATTTCTCAAGATCATAATTAGGAAAAAAACAATATCATTTGAAAAAAGTTATACCTATATAAATAACTTGAAATCTTGAAAAAAAAAAAAAACAAAACGACGACTTCCACAAATACATGAACACGTGTATACGTAGATTACTCTCTACCTGTTTATTACACACCTATGATAAACAAATTTTATATTTTTCTATTAGAACTCCTACGATTTTCGACCAAACTGAAATAGTTGTGGCGACCATAAACTTTATGGTCCGAGAGCTGGTTGTTCACACCGCGCACTCTACCATTGGCACACCTTTCAAAAGACTTGTAAACCCATGGCCATGCCAGAGATGAGGACGAAGGGTATATATTGAACTACACTCCCCGTTCAGACTGGTTATGCGGCATTTCTCTCAATTTGCTTTTATCGCTTGCCTTCATCCTCCTCTTCAATACGTAAGTCTAACGCATGTAAAGTGATTCATTGAAACAGAAATGGGTTCAATTTTATAAACATGGTTTCATTTCAGCTTAACGTGGTCGGAATCAGCACATACAATATTTGACATTGACTCGACAGGGCCTTTTGACTTTGACATGATGAAACCAATCGTAGTGGACATAATATTTGCAATGGGCTTACACGGCCTTTGATTTGAAGAAATCAAACGCGGGGGCCCTTCTGATCGAACTTAAAGTCCATTCTGTGTTTGGTCCATCAGACGCGTATTCATGGCCAGCGAATTCGTCAAAGGACGGGTATGAATCACGTATATATATACACCTTTATTTCCCCCTTTCTAGTCACTCGCCTTTTATCTCACCTCTGCATCACTTTTCAAGCCAATCTCTCGTTAAACATATTCGTTCATCATTTTATTTTACTTCCGACGGTCCATCGAAGCCGAGGCGCTTATTCAAATTCTAACATGGCAGTCACTGTGGTGTATGGCACCCTAATATGCGTTTTGCTAATCTCTGCGCACTTTCCAACGGCGCTTTCCAGGCCTAATTTTCTCCTGGAAGTCACGGCTGACTCCAAAATTAGGGACACCACGAATACCAATAAAATATCTGAAGCCTTTATCAAAGAAGCCGATAAAACACCCGCCATTAATATTAGTCTGTTGAATGATAAGCTTCCAAAGAATGGTTATACTCCCTCGGCTCCTTCAGCCTGCCATAACATGGTGATAGACACGGTTGGCGCTGCACGTTATAGCTGCTGACGCAGATTAAGGCGATAAATTAACCCATTGTTATTCACTTCACATCTCCGGAACACTGACATGAGATTGGAGAAAGTGGTAATCATTAATTAGCTACACAATCCATTCTCTAGATGCGATCAAAGAACCGTGAAAATCAAGATGTAATTCAGGATTACTCTACACATCCACTGACTTTGTGTGTTTGATAGAATAGGATTTCATGTTACAGATGGAATAGTTCAATGTAGTTTTCAGTACCCCATTCGTGATATATGGCTATTTCGTGGTATTTCCAATTACTAGAATAGAATTTATAATCGAGAGAGCTCATAATCTCAGAATACCAAGTAATCCATCTTGTGGAGTAACCCGTTTGATACATGGAAAAGGGCCGCTTCCATTCTATAGAGTGGATATGCAAATATAAAAATTAATGAAGGATACTAATAAGATTTCATGGTATATGTGAAATTTATCGAATCCAGACCGAGAGGATGGAGTCGTCCTTATCCGGATTCTGATAGTTGATTCAGGTAATTAGGAGGAGCACTACAAAGTCAACCATCAACTGATCATAAAACTAGAAACAGAATAAACTCCAGGCAAAAAGAAATGCAAAGCTGTCGGTAAATGAATCATGACACAAGTTATACGCACCGTGAAATAACTAACTAAGGAATTAATGTTCACCAGAAGTCCATCCTATCTGAACCATAATACAACCGAGTTCCGGAGACACTTGAATTTCTCTATGACCTCAACCAAAGATTGTACGATGGTTTTATGTCATGTTTAATAACATGAAACTTATTATTCGCAAAAGAAACATTGCCATTTTCATGTGATGATGTCATTTTTATTTGATTTTACAGTGCTGATTTTGTCATGCAGTTGATTTTTCAGATATGGCATTCAAAATTTGTTCAAATGGGTTAATAGTTTCTTGAAAATAAAATTTAGATGGAGGAAAAATAAACCATACTCAATTAAATTATCGTATTTTTACCCATTCGAAATACTATATAATTATTAATATTAATTTCAAAATGGTATATATTTAAAATAATTAATATTAGTATATATATAATAATATATATATTATAAATTATCATAATTTAATCACATCATTAACAATATAATTAGACAATTTAAATAGATTTTGAAGAGAACTAAAACACTTATTAAATTAATATAATTAAGTATTTTTTAGATTTGGCTTGGGTGAGGAGGATAAAAAATCCTTCCGATAACCATCTAAACCTAACCCAGTTGATTGAAAACATATAACGAAAAGTAATATTTGTATGTATTTAAAATAATTTGAAAATTATAAATAAATATAAAAATTATATATAATTTAAAAAAAATACTTTAAATTAAAATCATTAAATTAAAATATACTTTAAAAATTAAAACATTAAATAAATAAATATTTACTACTATTAATTATTTAATGTATAATTTCATCAAAAACAATTAGAAAACATATATATGATTCAATCTTAAATAACATATTTAGAATTTCATCTAAAAAATTTAGAAATTTTTATTTTTAAAAAATTAATAAAATTTCTCATTCTCTCATTTTTCTTAAAATAAAATTTCCTAGCTGAATAAACAAGCCCAAAAAATAGTCCTCCTCTTGTGGAAAAACTAATAATGGAAAGACTAATAATAAACTAACAATTCCATATGATGTCAATATGCTGCCATTTGTAGATTTATAATAAGAATTAAGTTTACAATGTTTATTGAATGATCTCAAATATTTTTATTTATTAGTTATGTTTTTCAACAAATTTGTTGTGTTTCACACAATATTGTCTTTAGCACTACCTATTTGGCATATATTTAGACTTTCATAGCTACATCATATGTGACATGCTTGAACTGAATCAGTTTCACAATCTTGATATTTTTATGCTTTATCTGTTTAGTTAAAATTTTCAATAAAATTGATGTGTTTACCATAATATTGTTATTATAAACTACCATGTCTTCTCTTATCCTCGTAACATTCCTATCTCTTCACTCTTTTTCTTATTAATATGGATAGTATTTAAGCATAGCAAATCTTAAAGAAGGTAAATAAAAGGAAAAAAAAAAAAAAAAAAAAAAAAAACATATATATATAATCTAAAAAAGTTAATTTAAGATGCATTTATTGTATAAATTAGTATAAGGTATAAAATCATAAAAAAAATAAGGTATTAAGCTTACGCGATGATTTTAAATAGCTAATTCTCAAAAGAAACTTGAACAAAATCACTTGCAATTGCATTGAAAGCTTAAATTCATATGAAGACATACTTACATGATGATTTTCTATAGATAATACTCAAAAACCCATATTCGTATCAATATTTTTGTTTCTAACATCATGATAGATATAGGATTTAAAGCCTGGAAATTGTGAAAGATCACTAATATGACCTTTGGTCTTTTAAACATGATTATCTTTAGAAAATTATTTAAAAATACTACTCATCAATGGGATTGATTTTATTTATAACAAGTGGCCAACATTTGTGCTACATAGATAACATAGATCTTTACACTTATTCCTTTTCTCTAACTTGAATGGATGTGAATATTGACTATCCCTACTGGAAGCATCAATGACAACAAAATTATGAAGAAACATTCCATAGTAAAGAATCCAAGGCATGGTTTCAATAGCCCAACATTCTATGTATAAAAAACATTCAATGCATCAATTTTAATCGCATCTCTTTTTAATCACTAAATATTTTCATCTGATATTTTTAAGTTGATTTCCTCACAATTTGGCTCTATTAATTGATGAATCAATTGTACCATGAGTTTGGACTTAACAATGCTATCATTGTTATCCAAAAATGTATTTTTGTTATCAATGATTTGTTTAAAATATGCAAACAATCCAAAAAACAAAAAAGACTTTATGGAATGTAAACTCATGATCAAAGTCTATCTTATTTCTATAAGTACGTCTTCATATCAATAGTTTATAGCTCAATTACATCTTGAACTACAATTTCTAAATGAATGGTGGAATGCAAACATGAGAAATTTTATCATTAAGAAATTTCCTTCTTCATGTGATCTATGTTTCTCTGAATAATGGACCCTTATTTGTAATAGAAGTAATTACAAGTGTTGCTACCTACAATCACAAAGATAATAACTAGTCTTGACATTGTAGAAGTTGTTGCATCACTTCTTTGATAAATTTACTTTTTGAATATCATGGATGTGCTTACAAATTCACCAATTTATCTTCTCGCATAGTCGTGCCTCATAACCAATATATCCCCATTAAAAGTTTGGATTTATTTAGTACAGTTAGTTTCATGTAACAAGTAATACAACTCTTGTTATCGACCTCTTTAGATCCAAATGAAGATGAGAAGTTACAAGATAAAATCCATCTATAGTGAGGAAGAAAGAAAAGTATAGTGTTGCATGGCTAGACACAACAAATGAGGCATCAACTATATGGACAACCATGAAATTGGAAATCGAAAAAAATGAAAAGTAATTTCTCAATAACAAATCAAAAAAGAAATATCTGAGCTAATTTACATAAAATACTTTACTTCATCGGCATATAACATTTATTTATTACCTCAAAAACTACAACCCAAACTCTTATACTCACTTTTCTTTCTATAAATGCTTCCTTCTTCTTGATACTAAGATGTAATTAAATTCTTCTTATGATAAGTTGTTTCAAAAGAACATTTTTCTTTTTATTAGGAAAAAATCTAATACAAGTATCTCAATCCAATACTAATTACATAACTTATCGTCTTCATTTAATGGACAACTAAAAGCTCATATGATTTAAAGTCTTATTCGTATTCCCTAATATTTCAATCCAATACTAATTATTCACCTTATTTATTCGTGTGCTTTCAATTCTTATTCATTTTCCTTTTTTCCTTTTGGGGACTTAGTTTTTTTGAAAAAATAATGTTACAAAATGTTTGTTGATATATAGATATAAATCTATCTAAACTATGGATCTAGCAAGAGCCAAGAGGGATCATATCCCTTGAAGTGTAAACTTTTTTCGAAATGGAAATATTGAGTAAAAATTTTGCACACGATAGATTTGATCTGTTTGGAAGCCGGCTAGAGATGTGTTTCAAGATTATCATAGTGTTTCTTACTTAAAAGGTAAAAAATGTGAGTATAATATGGCTAATCTAAGGGAAAGTGAATTTCATATTCAATCTTCTTAATGTTACGAAAGGTGACAAACTCTTTTATTCCATGTTGTTTTGAGAATTATCCAATGCCTAGTTTCACTATAAATTTCATGGCAATTTGCTCTTATTTTAGCAATGTTTATTTTCTCCATAGCATTAGCCGAGATAGAGATATTTTTATTTTCAATATTGAGGGTGATCACCTTGTTATAATATCTTCCTTTTTGTTTTACATCTAGCTCTTTATTACACCACAATTTATTCTTAAATTTTGATGTAATAATATTTTTAGTAGAATCCTTATTTTGCAAAATGAACTACATCCCCTAGTTGTCTGATGAAGACAAGGCATCCTTATGTCATCCTCAATTGTTCTAAAGATGGGGTTTTTGGCTAGAGTTAGAAGAAATTTTAGGAATCTACTTGGCTCCCATGTCTTTAGCTTCTTCTTTTACATAAGATACCTACACATAACCATGCTTTCAAAGAGGGAAAGGGTTCCTATAATCAAAAGTATAGAATAGAGAGTATTTCTTTTAATCTTGAGATTGTAAATTATAAACTTCTTTTGGATCTATTATATCTTAATCCATGTCTCTCTAGAGATATTGTAACCCAAAGTCTCATATCCATATAAAATAACTACAGTGATGAGAGTCTCAAATAATTTTTCTTCCAATCCCATATCCAAAGGTTTGCTAATTTACAATTCTTTTCAAGCCCATAAAAAGATTTTCACGCTCCATTTATCATTTTTTCAATACTATAATTTCAAATTGAGCTCGTTATAGATATTGATTCCAAATTATTTCTTCCAGTCCCATATCCAAAGGTTTGCTAATTTACAATGCTTTTCAAGCCCATAAAAAGATTTTCAAGCTCCATTTATCATTTTTTTCAATACTATAATTTCAAATTGAGCTTGTTATAGATATTGATTCCAAAATATTTGTATGAAGAAATTTCATCTAGCGGTAATTATTATCATATATGAAAGTATCATATGTGATCTTTATGTGAATAATTATTGTGAATTTAATTTGAGAAAAATTTGGGTTTGAAATTCACCATGTTTTTTCCCAAAAACAAGATTCTCGAATTTCTTTTGTCTCAAAAAATTATTAACCCAAATTGCTAAAATTCTATAGATAATACAAAATAAATTTAAATTTAAATAATTTTACAAAAATATCATGAGAGATTTTATAGTTTGAGATTAATATGATTAAAGTAATTTCGATATAAATTTTGACTTTTAAAATTTATATTGCTTTAGATTTGTCATTATTAATTTATAATTATTTTGGAGCCAAAATCGTAATAACTCCGTTCTAAAAGGACAAAATCATTAATATAAATCAATTTAAAATATTAAAAAAATAAAGATGCATTTCCAACATACAAGATTTCGCACCAAACTCCAGTAGTTGTCGTGACCGTACACTTTATGTCGGAGGGATGGTTGTACACAGCGAGCACTCCACAATTGACATACCTATTGACAAACGTGTAAACCCATGCTAACGATAAGGAAGCTGAATATATCTTGAAAAGACGCGTGTCCTTGCTCACTGAAAACTTGATTGATTTTGAAACTATTTTGGCATCCAACGTGAGGAGGATAGCTTTCGTTTCAGTCTGACGTGGTCATAATCTCAACTAACAATATTTGTTATTAACTCGGCATTTAACTTTGACTTGAAGAAACCAACCCATAATATTTTGACTGGACCTACAAAGCCTTTTGACTCTATAGATATAAAACGCCGGGGCTTATGAGAAGCACATTATGCGTTTGGTCCATGGGAGGCAAACTCCGTAAAGTTAACGTTTGATTTAGAAGCCTGCTCCTTTGTCCTTGAATTCATGGCCAGCGAATTCGTCAAAGAACGCGCATGAATCAGCTATAAATAGATCTGTATTTCCTCTTTCTCATCACTCGCCTTATATCTCAGCTCTCCATTTTTTCCCACCCAATCTCTCTATCTCAATAAACATATTCCTTCATCATTTTATTTTACTTCCGAGGGTAAATTGTATTTCGTGTATATTTTCCACTCCATCGAAGCCGAGGCGCTTATTCAAATTCTAACATGGCGGCCACTATGGTGTATGGCACCGTAATATGCATTTAGCTAATCTCTGCGCACTTTCCAACGGTGTTTTCCAGGCCTAAGTTTCTCCACGATATCACGGCTTACTCCAAAATTAAGGACACCACCAATAACAATAAAATATCTGAAGCCTATATCAAAGAAGCCCGTAAAACACCCGCCATTGATATTAGTCTGTTGAATGATAAGCTTCCAAAGAGTGGTTATAGTCCTTCGGCTCCTTCAGCCTGCCATAACATGGTGATAGACACCGTTGGTGCTGCACGTTATAGCTGCTGACGCAGATTAAGCTGATAAATTAATCCATTGTTATTCACTTCACATCTCCGGAACTGTGACATGACATTGGAAATAGCGGTAACCATTAATTAGCTACACAATCCATTCTATAGATGTGATCAAAGATAGTTGCAATTATACCGGTGAAAATCAAGATGTAATTCAGGATTACTCTACATACCCACTAACTTTCTGTGTTTGAACCATAGTTACGAAATTCGAATTCGATTAGATACGGAAAAAATTTGACTGTATAAAATTCAATACGGAAAAAATTCGAAAATATACATCTTATGTAGAGTAACATATTATTGCTAATTTTTTTCAAAACTTTATAAAATAAAAATGAATCTTTCCTATAATAATACCATTATTTCCTTATTTCCAATATCAATTTTTTCTGTGTATTTATATTTTTATCTATTTAAGATAATCTATTATTTGTATTCTGAATTGAGAAAACATCTAAATAAAATATATTAATATAAATAACAAAAACTCAAAATTGATATGAATGAAATATTGAATATTTAAATAATCTCCACAAACTAAAACGAGTACTAATTCCCATTATAATCCAAATTTATTCAATAATAACTAGATAAATTAATCTTTATGACGAATCACAAAAAAAAATACTTTATTTGAATTTCAAATCAACTATTACTAAAACCAATTTAGATAATGGCTGTTATTTAAAACTATAATTTTAAAATTTTTACAAAATTTATTTATTTTTATAATTTTTTAATAAAAAACCACCTTTTTAATAAAGAATTTTCTATTTTATAATTGAAATTTTAGATATAAAACTTCCATAACATTTCTTAATATATAAATTATTAGTAAAATTTGTGAATACTAGGGTAAAATAGATGTTTCTATATATGTATAAATGGTCCCATGGGACAGATGTTTCTATATATATTACGATGGTTGGTTGGATGTTTTTACTGAGGCTGGTTGAATGTTTCTATATATTTCTACGATGGCTGTTTATATTGCTCGGGAGGAACAGAGGGTACGCTTTGCTAAGCTGTTCAAAATCACAAGGGGTAGTGGAAACCAATGCTTACGATGGTTGCTTGCTTATTAACCTGAGAAAATAGCAGAGCATTGTACCCTTTGCTTAGCTGTTTAGATTGCAACCTGCCGTGGAGAAATTAACTTTATTGATTTGGTCAACCACAAATACCGTATTGTATCGAAATTAAAGTATTAAATGGCGAATCGAATAGTATCACTGAATTTCCAAACCTTTTTGGCCAATACTGCGGAACTTCATAACTATGGTTTGAACTGTTTGTAGATACAGCTTGAGTCGGCCTAATGGTTAAGAGCATGTGTTTCCTCCTAAGAGGTCACAGGTTCAAAAACAGAGGGGGTAGAGTATGTATGCCTTCGTAGACTTAGCAGTCAAATCACTGCGCGGAGGTGGGTCCCTTGTCCCACAAACAAGGGGGTCTCATACACCAATTTGGTGTCTGGCTTAGCTGTGACCTTAAAAAACTTATATTATTTAAATGAATATATATATATATAATTTTTATTTTAGTCTATATAAACAAGTATTTATATGAACAAATATTTAGTTTTAGTAATATACTAATAAAATTACATATGATACTAAACGGTAAAATGAACCTCTGCATTCAATAATCTCACTAATTATCTCTTTTATGGAAAAGTTTTATGGCCAGACTAGATTAAATTAAATTAAGATTAAATTCTTGACAACAGCACGGAAAAGTTCATTAATGAAAGCATTCGCGGTGGAAATTTCTTGAATTAATTGGAAAACTCTCGAAAACTCTCTATATTGTTAAGACACGAAAACGTTGTAGATCTTCTGAGTGATTAATGAATTATTATCTGTTGCCAATCTGGTGTATATACGTTCTGTCTTTTCTTTGTTAACTTTTCTGAGCAGTCCTTAATAAAACTTCTCGACTAACGCTTTTAATATATAAAGAGAGAGCCGCTGCCATTCTATAGAACGGATATCTAAATATAAAAATTAGGGAAGAATACTAATAAGATTTCATGGTATATATATGAAATTAATCAAATCCAGACCGAGAGGATGAAATTCTGATCAGGTTCGTTAACTTTTGTTAAAATAAAATTTAGTCAATAAACAAGCCCCCAAAAGTAGTCTCTATGATTTTGATACGCTGCCATTTGCAGTGAGAATTACGTTCAATATGTTTATTGAATGATGCCAAATATTTTTAGTTCCCCATGTTTTATACGATGAAGAATTCCAAATATTTTTAGTTCCCCATACTTTAGACGATGAAGAATTCAATAGAATTCTTATCTGGTATCAAACCAATTTTTCATTGATGTTTAAACATCATTGAAGGAACCTACCGAGATATGTTCATGATAGAATTCAAAAATATATCGTGAGATAAAAAAACAAGGTTTAAAAAGATATTTTGTATGCATCATAAACCGTGATTGAATTTATAAAAGATTTGTTTTGTTAATGAAAAAATAAAACTTTCACCATTTGTATTTAAAAGAAAATGATTTTGTATGAGTTAAAATATTCTATATTATAATTATTGATTTGAAAGGGTATATATCATCAAAGTTAAAATATTAAATTTATAATGTTCTTTTTCTCTTACTTTTAATTTATTATTTTTTCTCTACATTTAATTTATTATTTGAAAATAAAGTTTTTAAAGTTTCTTAACCACTAAAACTTATCATCACACTTATAATTAATAAAGTATAATAGAGAAATTATATCAAAAAATAGAAAAAACAAAACCAAAAACTAAATATCAAACCTTACATAATAACAAAAAGCTTCCACGCATTTAATTGCTCCCTTCTCTAAACTCTTAAATGGTAAGTCAACCAACCTTCATTTCTAGTGCTTCTTTAGAAATTGATTAGCTAAGGAATTGAACTATTTACAAATTGATTAGCTAAGGAATTGAACTATTTACAGATGTGGGAAAAGAGTTAGCACTCAAACTTCTCCTTTCACCTATGAAAATTGGTTCATTTAGACTTCTCCTTGCACTTGTTATTTTCCTAACCCACCATCGATTTTAGACTCTCACAAACACTTGCAACTATTTTATGCCCTTATATGGTGTTATTCCCAATAAAAGCCACACGCCCAAGAGCTCAACTCCATTGATTTGGTTTTTTTTCTTAGCAATTAACTTCAACTTATTTATATGACTTGTTAAGGAAGACAATAACACTTACTCCATGCAGACTTGGAATATCTTGGCGAGCTCCATGACCCCTACCTTACGTAGACTTGGAATATCTTGGAATTTTCCATGAAAGGGCTCCTAAGCTTGTTTGTAGTGAATATCAAGCTCACTCAATTATAAGTCCCATAACTTCATAAACACTTTTTATTCGTTATTATATGATCCTCCCAATCTTGTTTCAACTCCATGCCTATAAAATCTTTTATTTCTTCATAACTAAATACCCCATAACATAAAGTAAGATAAATCCCTAAATGTTTTCACAACTTTACCTAAAACTAAGGAAAGAAAACATGTGGTTAATGATATTTGGTCTTATTTATTTCTTCATAACTAAATACCCCATAACATAAAGTAAGATAAATCCCTAAATGTTTTCACAACTTTACCTAAAACTAAGGAAAGAAAACATGTGGTTAATGATGTTTGGTCTTATTTAGTATCACATTTCATTATCTAATTAATTTATATATGCTTTTAAGTGAAAAATAAATATACAAATAATCTATCAAGTGTTTCCTCATTATTTTTGCAAAGAATACATCTCATAGCACATTACTTATGCATTGTTAGATAATTATCCTTAGTCTGTATTTTGTTTGCTAAAGCTAATCGAGAAAAGATTTTGGTTTCTAAATGAATTTCTAATTACTAGTGGTAACTTGATAAAGAGTTTTTTTAGAAGATTTCTAATTTTTAAATTAAATAATACCACTAAATCTTTTATACTACCCATCCTTCTTCATTATGATTTCATAATTTAGTTTCATAATGGATTACCTATAAATTTGATTTTTTGTCTACATGATTAAATAAACATCAACATAAATTTTAACTACATTTTCGTAATGGATTCCCTATAACTTAGACTTTTTGTCTACTTGATTAAATCAACATCAACAGAAATTTTAACCACATTTAAGGTCAAATTTCTTACAAATAGATTCAATTCTTCATCTTTTTCTCTATGCAAACTCTACTCTTATGTCCTCTTCTCACCCTAAGATATAATCTTATGATTACATTATGCATGGTCACAATAGCATATAGTAACCATAAACATGACTACTAATTAAAAAATTAATTAATATTAAAAATTAATTATATATATAATAATATTATTTTAAAATTACTAACCATTATTTTCTTTTAATTAGAATGAGAATTATGTATTTATATGCAAGTTTTTGCTCGGATCATAGCAAATACGGGTAGCTATATCTCAAAAAAAAAAAAAAAATCTTGACCCTTCTTATCCATCAAAACTACAAAATTTTCTAGAGGGATTCCAAAGTAGACAAAAAAATGAGGTTTTGTAGGTATATACATTATAAAACCGACCCACCAAAAACAAAATTACATATCAATACTATTGATTAATAATGCAATACTTCATAATTGTGCAATGCCAATCCATTTATCTCTCAAGAATATGAGAGGGCTTAATTCATCCATTGATCTTTAAATCTCCAAATCTTATTTTACACCCTTCATTAGCACCTAAGTCTGCATCTTTATTGAGATCACAAAAAATATGGAAATATGATATTGAAGAGAACCCTTCCATTACTTTAATTATTTTCATAATAATTTCTAATTTTCTGTCCCTTGGAGAGGAGCCCTACGCCAAATTCTATGTAAGAAGGAGGGAGTCTCCCAAAACAATGATAGACGCTACCTAATTTTCTTTGGCTAAATAAATCCCTTAGTAGAGTGTGTAAGCTTCATCTTGGTTATTTGTCATGAATTAAAAGCCCCATGAATACTCTACAACTTTAATTTCCTCAGGGCCATAGAGTACTCCTCCCCCTCCCACCACACCTATTAACAATTAATTAACTAACACATAAAAACTAAAATAATTTTTTTTTATCACTAGGTATCAACTCAATAATTTATAATTTTGAATCCGCTAAACCATAATCTCCAACACATTAAGTATTCAATGACTAGTTTGCAACTTAGACATTACAAATGGCATAATTTTCTTAATTACTAATGATTAATCTATTGAGTCAATTAAGCATAATTTAACTTGAGAACCACAATATTTTAAACTACATGATACAAGAATCAAGTTTATTGAAATTTTTCTTTATTTAGGTTATTCATAAGTTTTTATGTCTTATTTTTAAGAGTAATTTTATGGAAACATTTGTTGAACTTATTGTAATTAGAGTATGTCTTTGAACTTTATAAATATCGTTATTGGACTTCTAAGAGTACAACTCAATTTTTTTTGTATCTTTACTTTGTAGATTGGGTTGTTAGTCATTTCAAGGGTTTTGAATGCATTGGACTTACAAATAATTATCTTCCTGATAAGATTTTCTCTTATTGTTTTTGATTTCACATCAACGAATAAAAAAAATGGTTTAACTTGTTGGATGAAATTCATCATTGATGTCAAATGGTGAATGGGTAATTTTTTAGCAATGTTGTCATTGATGTAAAAGCACTAATATTAGGTATGATGTCATAGGTTTGTGATGATCAAGGATGTGATAATAGTTCAAGAAACCCTAAAGAGAAAAAGGGTTTAAGCCCTCAAATGCAAAATTGACAATCAACAAAAAAATCAAGAAAAATATTGTGAAAGCAAAAGAAAACTCAAGGAAGGAAAATATCATCATGTAGCCCTCATCAAGACCTTTCCAATGGCATATGACTCTCCCTCTAACTCCTCACGGTTGAAGAGAAATGATCTTTGGATTTTTGATGCTCCATTTGGATACCCTATCTTTACAAGCATTTTTACTTTATTCACCTAGCTAAAATGGAATTATAACATACACAGTTGGAAAGTTTATTCCAATATATTTCAAAAAGTATATGGACATCCCTATAACTCTTCACAGTTCATGAATATTATTTTTTGAATATTCATTATACATCCATGAGTTGTATAAGCTAGTCCAGCCAATGTACAAGTCACCAGAGTCTAGACCCTGAATGCACTATATATGAGCATGAGGAGGGGGAATTTTAGCAATTATCTATAGGAAAACTCATATATATTAAAATAGGTGAAAAAATGAAGTGTTTCTAGGGTTCATATCTCATGAACTGAATGTGAAGAGAGGTTGAATTGGGGATGCTATCTATGGAAGGACTTTTGACACATTTTTAAAGGATTTTGGGACAACTTTCAAAGTTCCTTTTGGAATATTTCTTGAAGAAGTTTGAAGCATATATTGAAGTTATTCTTTCAAAAGTTTTCAACAAATATTGGAGGTTTTCTTGTAAAAGTTTGGAGCAGATCTTGAAGTTATTTATGTAGAAGTTTGGAGTAGATGTTGAAGTTATCCTTATAGACGTTTGGAGTAGATCTTGAAGTTTTTCTTGCAGAATTTTACTGCAGACCCTGATGTCATCCTTGTAGAAGTCTTGAAGAAAATCCAAGCTACATTTTGAGATAGATAAAATATTTGAGGTTTGTTCCAATGAATATATAAAGAAATTGATTAAAGATATGAATTAGAATATATTTTTTTGCATTGGAGGCTAGAGT
Organism: Pinus taeda; assembly: GCA_000404065.3. Lineage (NCBI taxonomy): Eukaryota > Viridiplantae > Streptophyta > Pinopsida > Pinales > Pinaceae > Pinus > Pinus taeda. The sequence goes on along the minus strand of APFE030826597.1, from coordinate 70,447 downwards.
TATAGTGGCATATTTATTGGAGCAAATTTAAATTTTAATATGTTTAGGCATAGATAGTAGTGATTATATATTATTGTATTTGGGTTGCTATCCCTAGTATGGGAGCCTAAGAGTTGTGTTCTTTATTTTATTTTTGAAGGTGGCTGAGTGGTGCTTCCTTGAGGATATTTTTGTCTCCTTCCAATGGGAGATGGTAAATATAGGGTTGTATCCCTATATATAACCTATGTTACTTTGATGCGATGTTATTGGTTAATGTTCTTGACATTAAATTGTAAGTAAAAGTGAAATATTGTTTCAACGCCCCTCTCAATATTTTCAACAATTGGTATCAAACTAGGTTACCCTATAATAGTCTAACCACTGGAGGGAATATCATAATCAAGCATGGATCATATGGATGTCATCTCTTCATGGAAAGTTCCAAAATTTGATGGAAATGATTATCCGTTATGGAGTAGTTGCATTGAAACCTCCTCAAAGGCTATGGGACTGAATGTTTGACTCTTTATTGTAAATGCCTACAAAGTTCCTAAAAATCATGTAACTGATCCTGAAGAGAAGAATTTTCTCAGCTGTAATTCAAAATATCTTCATGCCATTATAGGTGGATTGTCAATAATCATTAAGTCCAGGGTGATATCCTACACCACAACTAAAAAAATTGGGATAAGCATAAAACTTTGTATGAAGGTGATGATAAGGTCAAGTAGGCAAAATTCATATAGAGCTCAATTTGAAAACCTAAAAATTGATCAAAAAATAAGATATTGCAACCTATTTTCTCAAAGTAGATGTAATTGTCAACTCCATCAAAGGATTAGGAGAAGAATTTAAAGATCATTTGATCATACAGAATGTCCTAAGATCTCTTATGTTGAAATATTATGCCAAGGTATCTGCCATAGAAGAAGCTAAGGACTTGACCAAGATGACAATGGAAGAATTACATAACACTCTTACAAGATTCGAAATGTGGATAAATAGAAAAGATGGAAAATCACATAGAGAAGTATCCTTTAAATCCAAAATAATATAAGAAACAAAGAAATCAAGCTAGAAGAGACACATGGCAATGAATAAGAGATAAAAGAAGTGAATTTCATGAGGAAGCCCAAAAGGGAAACCCAAAGAAACAAAGGTAAGTTACCTTTTAAATGTTTTGATTATGGAAAAATAGGTCATTATGCTAAGAGATGTCCTTTTAAGGAACCCATAAAAATCAAGATAATGATCATAATGATGAAGAGGTCAATGATTCATATGATGAATAACCAAATATGAGAATAGATCCTTTTTTAGGACTCAAAAAATATTTAGGGACCAAACAGAAAGATAAAGATCTTTAAGAAAATTAAAAATAATGAAAAGGAAAATAGAAAGCTCAAAAACAAAAAAATATATGAATAAATTCTCTTTAAAGGACCAACTTTGATTAGAAAATAGAGGTTACGAAGTAATAAAGACACAAGTGATGAAGAAAGAAGATTTTAATAATGTAGAAGATGAAATTGTGAAATTGAGGGCTGAAGTTGATAAAAACAAAAGGAACTTGAACAACTTCCTAATGTTGGATACTATTCTCAATTACAAAAGATCACAGTGCAATAAAATAGGTCTTCGCTATAAATGTGAATCTTCAAGAAATGGGGACAAAAGATCCAAGGAAGAACCAAAACAGGTCATGTTGATGATCCCAAGAACACCCATCATAACGATCAACAATGGATTTCAACTCATCCAAGGAAAAACAACTTCATAATATCATCCTACTCTCCCAAATATGTAAACAATTTTCTTGGTCATTATTACTCTTGTGGAAAATTCGGGCATAAAGCAATTCATTATAAAATCAATAAAGAATGCAATTATACAAGGAAAAAAAATATAATTATGGATTTCCAAGAAATGACCGTAGATCAAGAAATTTACATGGACCTACCAATAGAAACTACAATCCATTTGAACTACTAATGAATTATAATAGTGTGTGCTACGAATGCAATAATCTTGGTCACAAGACATAGGATCACAGGCTTATGAAAGAAAAAGCTCCAATAATTAAAACAGAGAAGTCAACTATGGCATAGGATAAGAAGAAGAAGAAATAAAATTACAATCTAACGTTTATCACTGAAGATAAATAAGACGATTAGTAAATAGTCAATGAATGCTTGACACATATGACAGGAGATGATAAAAAAAAAAATCATCAGCCTAAAAGGAAAAAGAGGTAGTGTTGCATTTGGAGATAACTATTTTGTCAAGATACTTGGAAAAGTTGTAGTAAATATTGGAAGCGAACATATGAAAGCACAAAATGTTTTACTAGTTAAGGACTTGAAACACAATGTTCTAAGTGTTGGAAAAATGTGTGAACAAGGGTATAATCTCTTGTTTAACTCTTTGAAGTATGAAATCACAGAATAAGACTTAGGAAGATTACTTGCGATAGCCACAAGAATACCAAACAACATATATATTCTAGATTAAAAAGAACAAAAGAAACTTGCAGCCAAAAAAAAGAGTCATAAGGGTAACATCGAAGGAAAGGATAAGAAGACATAAGTAGTGTTAAGTGCCACATATTTAGGAAGAACAACTCAAAATACATAAGTCACCTTTTTCCAATGATGTCAAAGGAGGAGATAAAAGGAAGTACAACATGGAGACGAAGGAAGTGAAGCATGTAGACAAGGGGAGGATGATGATAGGGAGAGCATGAGTATTGACATTAATGACAAATGGTTTGACTTGTTGGATGTGTTAGTGTCAGTATTTGCATACTGCCATCAGTGGTCAAAACTCCTCTTTTCATATTAATATTATTGTCTAGCTCAAAAAATTTTGTCATTCCACCTAGGTTCTCATTAAAAAAAATTACTCACTGATGGTAGCCCTAGTAAAAAAACGTCACTCTCCCTCAAAAATTCATACTTGTCGACCCACCTTCATGTCTTACTGAGCATACATCAATTATGAAAGCTCATTTCGTCATGTCTTTATGTCAGTCAAATCACCATGAAGTCTGATCACTCAAGGTTTCCATTAGGTCTAGGGTTTCCAAGGTCCACTAAAACACCATCTCCTTCATAAAAGACCAGCAAGTGAAGGAGTAAGAATAAACAAGATTTCATCAACAAAATAGTTTGTAATTTGAATATTCAAGCAAAAATATAATTTTATGGTTTTAATATGTAATAATTCTCATGGTTCCAAGTGTTTTAATTTCAAATTTCCATAAGAAAAAAGTAAGAGTTTCAAATTCATTATGATTCCAAATCCACCAAGAATATCAAATCAGAAGATCAAGTTCAAAGGTAAATTGTAAAAGACAAGTCAAGTTTGAGAAATAAAAAGTGGGTCCCAAGACCAAATTTGAAAACTTAAACAAGGTATAAAGGCCATCAAAGACCAAGGGAAGGCTCATTTTCACTCTTATACATCGATTTCTCACTCACCTACACTCCATTGACCTTTTCCCATGCCCATTCCCCTCATTTCCCTTCCTAGCGTTTTGAGGGAATTTTTCTTGGTTTCATGACCTCCATGGTTAAATCATCAACAAAACTTATATCCTGATGCTCTTATGCCTTCCAATATCCTAATACACCTTCCTAAACACTTCCCATCACTCCTATCCCTCAAAATCATCATTTTTCTACAAACCCTAGCCTATTGCTACACTTTTGACAATTTTCTACACTAGGCCTATGTTTTTCCCTTTTAGACCCCTTCCCTTCACTCAATCCTTGAAATTCTAGTTTTGCCTACTTCATAACATCCCTCCCTACCACCAAAAATTTTCCTAAGAATTTAGAAGCCCATACACCTTACATCTATACTTAGTTTATTTTCTTCTTTTACCAAGTACTTTCATTCATTATAACACAACACTTAAACATTCATCAGCATTAACCATAAATATACAACAATATAATTGGGGGTAACTCCCTGTAATCAGTCTACACATAATAATAATATATATGTAAGTTACAATCCTGAGGAAACCCCAGATTTACACTTACTATATTTTTTACATTCGTTGGCACAATGCATTCAGCTAGCTCATCGGCACGCCCACACGGTCGTCTGAACGACTCTCAGCCAACTCCTTGTTTGCCTCCGCACGTTCACCCGAGCACGTTCTATTCAGATCATCTAACTTGCTCGGCACTCCCATCAAACACCCAGCTCGCCCACCAATGAGCGCTCTTCACCGACAACCCAACTCGCCAAGTCTCCACCAGCGAGTTATCCAGTGTGCACACCTATTCAAGACTTCACCCGAACCACCATTCACCAACTCATGTCATTTTCTCAGATGCCTTGCCACGCCATGGAATGACCTTGAACGATCCTGCCCGAATGCCCTCGAATGACTCTGCATGAATTCCCTCGAACAATCTCGAATGACCTTGCCTGAACACCCTCGAACAACTCTGCAAGAATGCCCTCGAATGGCCTCGAACGACCCTTCCCAAATGTCGTCCAACAATCCTACATGAACACCCTCGCCCGATTTCTTGAATGATGCCCTCGAACGATTTTCTGAACGACGCCCTCGAACGATTTTCTGAATGATGCCCTCGAATGACTTTCCTACGCGATGCCCTTGAATGACTTTCTGAACAAATGCCTTCAAATGACCTCCTGAACAAATGCCTTCGAACAACTTGTTTTGTTTCGGCTTGGGTGCTTTGGCCTTGCACTTTGTCTAGATTTCAAACCAACCGTCGCACTTTCACCTTGTTCCACCATTGGATGCTTTGAACTATGCGTTGATTCCTTGATGGATGAATGAATCCTCCACACCATCCACTAATACCTTTCATCACCATGGTTGCCTCACGTCGGCTTGCCCAGCCGACCTCCATTTAGCCCACCATTTGGAAATTTTACACATCAGCCCATACATTGGGTGCCCCTACCCGGGACTGCCTAACCTTATAAACCTCTGTCCTCTTCGACACTTAGCCATTTTTCGCATATGGCCTTGTGTGTTCAGCTCTGCAACTCATGGGTGTTACAGAGAGGATGGAGTCGTCCTTATCCAGATTCTGATAGTAGAGTCAACTAATTAGGAGGAGCAATAAAAAGTCAACCATGAACATAACTTTGTGAGTAAGCCATCTGATCACAAAAATCTACAGACTAGATAAACTTAATATAATAGAAATGGAATAAACTCAAAACAAAAAGAAATTCAAAGCTATTGGTAAATGAATCATGACACAAGTTATAAGCACCCTGAAGTAAGTAAAGAAATAAAGTTCACTAGATGTCCATCCTATCTTAAACATAATACAACCAAGTTCCGGATACACTCGAATTTCTCTAAGACCTTTCTCTATGACCTTAACCAAAGATTGTAGGATAGTTTTATGTGATGTTTAATAACATGAAACATATTATACCCAAAAGAAACGATGCCCCATTTTCATGTGATGATGTCATTTTTATTTGATTTTATAGAGCTTATTTTAATTTTATTCTATACAGACTTGATTTCTCATATATGGCATTCAAAATTTGTTCAAAATGGTTAATAGTTTCTTGAGAACAAAATTTAGGAGAAGGGAAAAGTAAACCTACTAACTATCAATTAAATTATTGTATTTTTTAACCATTCGAAATATTATAAAATATTAATATTAATTTCGTAATGATATATATTGAAAATACCATGAAAATATTTAATATTATTCTAAT
>APFE030826597.1:42464-62963 GCA_000404065.3 Pinus taeda | reverse complement strand
GATTTTGAATGAAATCTAAAATTCTACTTTCTCCATATGAAATCCAATGAGGCCGGAACCACTCTCAAACATCCTGAGTCATTTCATGGTAATGTTAAAAATTTAAGTAAAAGGATGGAAATGAAGATTAAGGAGAATGTCACTTTTACTTTAAGAATTTAACATTACCATGAATAGCATATCAATACTAGGGCCTAGACTTGATCATGAAGCTGCCAAAATGCTCTACTCCTTGCTGCAAGAGCACAAATCACTTGCCAACAGCACAAATCACTTACCAAATGAAAATATTAATGAGCAAACATACCCTTTTCATACTCCCGCTGAGCTTAGCGAGTCCTGGAAACTGGACACGTGTCCTAAAATAACGACATGCCCCTGAAAATCGCGACATGCCCTCGGACACGACGTGTCCGAAACGGACACAACGTGTCCTGTGATTTGGACATGAATCCGGACCGAATCGTGTCAGATTCGCCGGATTCGGGATTCGCAGGGGGTTTAGGACGAATCCGGTGACTTAGCATATAATTAAACAATTTAAATAGATTCTGAAAAGAACTAAAAACTTATTTTTAATATTAATAAGTATTTTTTGGATTTGGCTTGGGTGAGGATAAGAATCCTTCCCATAACCATCTAAAACTAACCTAATTGACTCCAAACATGTAAGGAAAAGTAATATTTGTATGTCTCTAAAATAATTTCAAAATTATAAATAAATATAAAATTATCTATAAAAAATTTATATAATTAAATTTAAAATATATTTTAGAAGTTAAAATTGATTTAAATTATATATATATATATATATTATATATATTATATATATATAGATAATTTCTTTCAAATAACAATTTAGAAAAACCTCATTTAAAAAATTAATAAAATTTTCCAAAAACTTATGTTCACTCATTTTGTTAAAATAAATTTTTGCTAGCTGAATAAATAAGCCCAAAAAATAGTCTTCATTTTGTGGAAAGACTAACAATAGAAGAACAATTCCATATGATTTTAATATGCTACCATTTGTAGTTTTATAGTAAGAATTAAGTTTAAAATGTTTATTGAATGATCTCAAATATTTTTAGTTCCCTATGTTTTAGATGATGAAGAAGTCAGTAGAATTTTCACCTAGTATCAACCTAATTTATTTTTTATGTTTAAATATCATTGAAGCGAACCTACCAAGATATGTTCATCATAGAATTGAAGAATATATTTTGAAATTAAAAAACAAGTCAAACTAGTTTATTTTTTATGTTTAAATATCATTGAAGGGAACCTACCAAGATTTGTTCATCATAGAATGCAATAATGTATTTTGAAATAAAAAACAAGGTTTTTAAGAAAATATTCCATATGCATCATAACTCGTGATTGAATAACCATTTCTACTGCCATTATAAATGGTTTGTTTTATTAATGGAAAGATAAAAGTTTATTTTTTTATTTAAAAAATAGAAATGATTTTGCATGAGTAGTTGAAATATTTTATATTATGAAATGTTAATTTTTATTTTTTATTTTTTATATAAATAAAATATATATCTTTTTATCTCATCAAATTCAAAATATCAATTTTATAAAGAAAAATTAATAATAATAATTTTCTCTCTTTCTCATTTACTACTTCATAATAATATTTTAGAGTTTTTTTTGGACTAAATTGTGTCATTATACTTACAATTAATAGACTATAGCAAAGGAACTATATCAAACAACAGGAAAAAACAAAACCAAAAACTAAATATTAAGCCTTGTATCATAACAAAAAACTTTCACACATTTAATTGCTCTCTTTCCATAAATGGTTAGATGGTAACTTGACCAATCTTCATTTCTAGTGCTTCTTTGGAAATTGATTAGTTAAAGAGTTGAACTCTTTATAAATATGGGTGAAGATTTAGCACTCAAATTATATCTATACATTGGGTAGGTATATCTCCAAAATAAAATCTAGAGCTCTGTTATCCATCAAAACTACAAATTTTTCCAAAAGGACTCCAAAATAGACCAAAAAAAATGAGGTTTTATAGATATATACCTTATAAAACCGACCTACTAAAAATCAAATTTACATATCAATATTATTATTGATTAATAATGCAATACTTCATACTTGTACAGTGCCAATCCATTTAGCTCTTAGGAATAGGAGAGGGCTTAATTCAACTATTGATCTTTAAATCTCCCAATCTTATTTTACATCCTTCATTAGCACCTAATTTTTGCATCTTTATTGAGATCATAGAGAATATGGAAATATGATATTGAAGAGAACCCTTCCACTACTTTCCTAATTCCGTTCACAATAATTTCTAATTTTTTGTACCTTGGAGAGGACCCCTCCATCAAATTATCAGTAAGAAGGAGGGAGTCTCCAAAAACAATGGTAGAAGCTACCTAATTTTCTTTGTCTAATTGAATCCTTTGGTAGAGTGCATAATCTTTTGATATTGGCTGTTTTTAATGCATTCAAAGCCCCATGAATACTCTATAACTTTAATTTCCATAGAGTACTCCTACCCTTCCCACCACCCCTATTACCATTAATTAACTAACACATAAAAATAAATAGTATTTTTTTATCACTAGCTATGAACTGAATAATTTATAATTTTTAAGCCATTAAACCAAATGTCCAACACATTAATTATTCAATAACTAGTCTGCAACTTAGTCATTATAAATCCATAATTATCTTAATTACTAATGATTAATCTATGGAGTCAATTAAGCATAATTTAACCTGTCAGCCATAATATTTTAAACTACAAAATGCAAACTAAATGATACAAGAATGGAGTTGATTAACATTTTTCTTTAATTAGGTCGTTGATAAGTTTTATGTCTTGTTTTAAGAGTATTTTTGTGGAAACCTTTGTTCAAATTATGGTAATTAGAGTATGTATTTCAACTTTATAAATATGGTCATTGTACTTCTTAGAGTACAAGTCATTTTTTTTGTATTTTTACTTGGTAGATTGGACTATTAGTCATTTCAAGGGTTTTCAATGCATTGGACTTAGAAAAAATTATCTTCTTCATAAGATTTTCTCTTATTAATTTTGACTTCACATCAACAGAAAATGCAAAGGTTTTGACTTGTTGGATGAAATTAAACATTGATTTCAAACAGTGAATGGGTCATTCTTGAGTAATGTTGCCATTGACGTCAAAGCCCTATTATTGAAGATGTTGCCATAGGTTTGGGATGATCATGTGATAATAGTTGAAGAAGCCCTAAAGAGAAAAAGGGTTTAAGCCCTCAAATGCAAAACTGAAATGCAAAACTGATGGTCAACAAAAAATCAAGGAAAAGTTGGTCAAAGCCAAAGTGAACTCAATAAAGGATTATATCATCATGTATTCCTCATCAAGACCTTTCCAATGGCATAGGGCACTCCCCATAACTCCTCACAGTTGAAGAGAAATGGTTTTTGGATTTCGTATGCTCCATTTGGATACCCTATCTCTGAATACATATTTAATTGATTCAACTAGCTCAATAACTTGCATGACTAGAAAGATTATTACGATATATTTCAAACATTATATGGAACTCCCTCTAACTCTTCACAGTTGAGGAGAAATTATTTTTTGAATATTCACTATAAAAAAGGAATATATTGCCACCTATTTTCTTAGAGTATATGAAGTTGTCAACTCCATCACAGGATTATGAGAATAATTCTTTAAGATCATTTGATCGTAGAAAAGGTCCTAATATATCTTCCCTTGAGATAGAATGTCAAGGTATCTGCCATAGAAGAAACCAATGAGTTGACCAAGATGAAAATAGAATAATTACACAACACTCTTCCAACATACGAAATGAGAATGGATATAGAAGATAGACAGTCATATAGAAGTCCCCTTTAAAGCCAAAAATAAGACGAGAAGCAAATAACTAGAGCTAAAAAAGGCACAAGGTGATGAATTAGATATAGAAGAAGAAAATTTCATTAGGAAGCTCAAACCTAAAAAATCAAAGTTAAGTTACATTTTAAATGTTTCGATTGTGGGAAAATAGGTCATTATGCTAATATATTCCATTTTAAGGAACCCATGAACATCAAGATAATGATTCAAATGATGAATAACCAAATATGAGAATAGATTATGTTTAGGGACTCAGAAAAGATTCAGAAACCAAATAGAAAGATAAAGATCTTCAAGAAAAATAAAGAATAATGAAAAGGAAAATAGCAAGCTAAAAACCAAAACAAAAAATGAGATGAATAAATTTTCTCTTTAAAGAACCAAGTGGAAGTAGAAAATAGAGTTGAGGAAGTAATAAAGACTCAAATGATGAAGAATGAAGATTGTTAAAAGATAGAAGAGTAAATTGTGAAATTGATGGTTGAAATTGATAAAATCAAAAGGAACTTAAATAGCTTGCTAATATTGGATAACGCTATAAATTGTGAAAGATCACCATACAATAGAATAAGTCTTGGATATACAAGTGAATCTTCAAGAAATGGGGACAAAACTTCCAATGAAGAAACCAAAACAGGTCATGTGGATGATCCCAAGAACACCCATCATAAGGATCAACAATGGATTTAACCACCTCTAAGGAAAAGCAACTTCATAAGATCATCCTACTCTCCAAAATATGTAAACAATTTTCTTGGTCATTATTACTCTTGTGCAAATTTCTAGCATAAAGAAATTCATTGTAAAAGCAATAGAGGATGCAATTATGCAAGGAAAAAATGTGATTATGGATTTGAAAGAAATGATCTTAGATCAAGAAATTTTCATGGACCTTGGTGGGCTCCAGTATTACAGCAATAATGTTACAACTCCTGGGACTCCCTTCTTTACTTTTATCAACTCGGTAGTTCGTAACAAACTTGGAAGCGACGGTGCTATATGCACAAGTACTAGCTCTTGTCGCGGTTGTCACTTGATCAGCTGGCACAAGTCCGCTAGGAGCTTAAGGCAACTTCTATGAGCTCTTAGAAGAAGCTTTTAACTAATGGATGAAAGCTAACTCAAAGGAGGCTAACCTATTTGCAGAAGGAAACTAAAAAGCTAAAAGGAAATGCAAACCCTAACAAACCCTAGTTTTACTAACTAGCCCTACTGATGCATGAAAAAGGATGAAAGCTACTGAAAAAGATGTCATTGATTCTTTGGAAGGTTAAGTGGATGTGTCTAAGCTACTTCTGAAGTGAAAAATTAAATGAAATATCTTTTTGTATTTTTTAGTAAGTTGGTAGAATTATTATGCATGTGCTTTAACTGTTTTTGACTGTGCAGAGGTGGATTGGCGAAAGGAAATGGAGTAGGCGATTGCAGGAGGTTGGGAAGGTGAAAAGAGGGCCTAAGGGGTCCATAGCACCCTTCCAAAGAGTTTCGCAGTGATTGGATCTCATGAAACCGCTCTCGTGAGCTTCTATAGGAAGTCTACAGGGGTTCTACAGGATGTACTGTAGCTTCTACAGGATGTTCCGAAAGGGAATTTTGAAGGGTTGATGGTGGCAGAAAGGTGAAGAAGTGGGTATGGAGGTGAGATAAGTGTGTGAGGAGGTCTAGGACTTGGTGATTGAGGATGAAGAGTGGTTAAGGCGATTGGGTTGGTTCGAAGATAGGAGAAGCAATGTTGCGCAAGAATGTAGGAACTAGGGAAAAGTGAGAAAACGTGGCAAATGAGAGGCAAGAACCCGAGTTGAGGAAAAATCAGGTTGAATTGATGGGATAAGGATAGGGGAGGAGGTATCACAGGTGCTCTGCATGTTATTCTGCAAACTGATTAAATGAAGACTAGGAAAACCAAGGATCTAGCTACTTTAACCTAATTTGACCTAAATACCAGAAATCATGATGGACAACAGTGTGTTGGCAGAAAATCATGTAATTCAACTACGAAAACCAAGCAAGTTTGGATCCAAGCATGTAACCACAACTGGTACTAACTTTTGCATCTAAGAATCTAACACTAGCAATCGCATGAAGAAGTAAGAACAGTGTTTATATGGCAGCAAGGGCACCTTGGTCTCAGCTCATGGTCCCAAGGAGGGAGAGGTGAGATTAGGGGTTACTTGATAGCCCTTTTTGAAGATATTTTCTGTTACCAACCTATTAAATCGACCTGAAACATGAACAACTATTTCTATCACCAAAAATGGACTAAGTAACCAAACAAGATTGTAACTTACTAGCAGAAATTAATTAAAGGCAGCAAAAAACATATAATAGTACACAGAGGAGGTCTTGGCACTTGGGTTGGGCCCAACCCCAAGAGCTACAAGCTCCTAAGAAGAAGCTCATAACTAAAGCAAAATGAAACTGATCTCCATTATTCAGAAAATAACCATGTCACATAAATGTTTACAGCAAAAGCTCCACAAATGAGCAAAAAACGGAGCAACACTAGAGTGAAAAATAGAAATGTTCTTAAAGTAACCTACAAAGGCTGGAAGCCTTCCTTCTTATACAGTACGAGGGCCTCCAACAGCCCTCCTTAACTCAAGGGGCTCAGCTGCTCAAACTGCCAGTGATCGTTACTTTACACAAAACTGCTCGGCTGCCCTTGGGAATCATTTTTGGTTGCCTGCTGAACTCTGAGCTGATGGTGGAGAATTCGAGGAAGGGGCCATTTAGTGTAGGAGACACCCTTCCTATGAATCCTCACCCTTGTTTTGTCGTGCTTGGCTGTCATCTGACTCATAAATGCTTGGCCTTGGTCCAAAAGTTGTCCAAAAATCTGCAATAACCACGTGTTAGCCTTCTTGGTCAAGTGACTATTCTCATTCATTCAATTAACATAAATATACTCAGAAGCATGCATAAACTATGAAAAATGGTGGATTGATGAAGAACAATTATGCAAAATGAGCCCAATAAGTTACCCAATTTTGGGGCTCATCAGACCTACCAATAGAAATTATAATCCATTTGAACCAATAATGAATTAGAATATTTTATGGTATGAATTTAATAATCTTGGTCACGAGGCATAGGAATGTAGTCTTATGATAGAAAAATGTCCATTCATTAAGAAAGAGAGGCCAACTATGACATGAGAGAAAAAGATGAAAGGAAATTGCACTCTAGCATTTAGTGTCAAAGATAAAGAATACGACTATTACATAGACAATGAATTTTTGACACATATGATAGAAGATGAAAACAAAAATTTGATTTGCCTAAAAGGAAAATGAGGCAGTGTTGCATTTGGAGATAAATCTTTTGTCAAGATACATGGAAAAGGTGTAGTAAGTCTTCGAAGTGAATATGTGAATGAAGGGTATAATCTCAGTGTTGGAAAAATATGTGATCAAGGGTATAATCTCTTTTTTGAATCCTAGAAGTGTGAAATTAGAGAATAAGAGTCAGGAAGATTTCTTGCAATATCCACAAGAAGACTAAATAACATATATATTCTAGATCAAACAAAACAAAAGAAACTTGCAACCAATAAAAAGATTCATTAGGATAACAAAGAAGGGAAGGATAAGAAGTCATAAGTAGTGTTAAGTGCCACATAATCAGGGAAAAAAACCAAAAATCCATAAGTTACCATTTTCCATTGATGTTAAAGGAGGAGATAAGAGGAAATGCAACATGGAGACAATGTAAATAAAGCATGGAGATAGGGGGATCATGATGATAGGGAAGCATGCGTATTAACATCAATGAAAAATGGTTTGACTTATTGGACAAAAGTTCTCATTGATGTCAAAGGAGGAGTGAGTCATTGTTGATAAATGTTGTCAATGATGTCAAAGCTCTTATATTAGTGATAGTTCCCTAGCTTTGGGTTGATGAAAGAATATTATAATAATTCAAGAAGCCTAAAGAGAAAAAGGGTTTAAGCACTCAAATGCAAAATTGACAGTTAACAAAAAATCAAGAAAAATGTGATGAAAGACAAAGAAAATTGAATGAAGGAATATATTATCACGTAGACCTCATCAATACTTTCCAATGGTACATGATACTCCCTCTAATGTCTCATAGTTGAAGATAAATAATTTTTGGATTTTTGATGCTCCATTTGGATACCCTATCTTCGAAAGCATTTTTACTTCATTTACCTAGCTTAAATGGAATTATAACATAAATGGTTGGAATGTTAATTCTGAGACCTTTCCAACATTATATGGAATTCCCTATAACTCTTCATGGTTGAGGAGAAATTATTTTTTGAATATTCACTATACATTCCATGAAATGCACAAGTCATTCCGACCAGTGAACAAGTCGGCCCAGTTAGTGGACATCTCAACCTAGTCTAAACCCCAAATGCACTATATATGGTCATGAGGAAGAGGCATTTTAGAAATTCTCTCAAGAAAAAATTGGATTTGTTGAAACAAGAAAAGAAATGAATTGTTTTTGGGTTTCATATCTCATGAAACATAAATGAGGAGACGTTTTTTTGAGGAGGCTATCTATGGAATGACATTTTGCACATTTTTAAAGGATTTTGGCATGGATTTTGAAGTTATTTTTTGCATCATTTTTGTAGGATTTTCATGCATATCTTGAAGTTATTCTTGTAGAATTTTGGACAAGATCTTGAATTTATTTTAAAGGAAGTTTGGAGTAGATCTTGAATTCATTGTTGTAGAATTTTGGAGCAAACCTTGATGTCATCTTTGTATAAGTCTTGAACTATATTCGAGTTACATCTTAGGGCAAATCAACAGTATTTTCTAAGACAAATTTTCTAAGGGAAATTTGAGTTATTAAAAGCACGATTCAAGGTTTTTTCTATGGAATATCTAAAGCAGTTGATTGAAGATATGAATTATAATCTATTTTTTTGTGTTGGAGGTCAGAATTATAGTGGCAGGCTTATTGGAGTAGATATGAAGTTGTATATGTTTAGGCAAAAATGAAAGTGATTGTATATTATCATATTTGGTTCACTATCCCCAGTACAGAAGCTTAAATTTTTTTGTTTTTTGCTTTTTCATTGAAAGTGGTAAGTTGGTGTCAAGGAAAGAAGTTATAGATTTCTTTAAAAGATTGACACCTCCTTCGAGTGAAAACTAGTAAATCTATGGTTATGAACTATTTTCTTTTGTTATTTCCTAACTAATAGAATTAAATAAGAATAACTGAAGATTGTTGATCATTAATTCCATCTCACCTTGAGTTTTTATAGCTTTTTTTATAAATTAAGATATCGTTTTTATCCTAGAACAACATATTATCATTCACGCTCTAAAGGTTGTGACCCTAATCTTCTAGACTATGCGAGGTTAATCGTAATGGTTATTATAATTATTTCGTTTTGATTTATACATAAATCGAATTGATAACACTCTTTTATTTTATGTTATTTTTGGGATTATTGAATATTTATTATTTATTTATTTTTTTAAATATGATATTATAATAATTATTGATAATAAAAATGATATTTGCTTATTTATCAATTTATTTATTTTAAAACACAAAATAATATTAAAATAATTCAGTCATTTTTCTTTTAAAATTTATAAGAAAAATACAATACAATTATAATAAAATTTAATTAAACTACGAGGCTAAATGAAAATAGATTCATAAGCCTCTCCGGACATTACCCTCAAACCAACCAAATCCTTCCTAATATATTTCATATACTCTCAAAATGTTTTAACTAAATAATATTAACGTCCCTAAGGAGGACTATCCTCTTTTAGTTGTTTGTGGAGATGGGATTCTGGTCACATGAAGACGGCGAGATTCTATCCCCTTTCCTTGTTTTGATTAATTCATATTTATTTTTGAGAACTAATTCTGGTTTATCGTGAGAAGAATTTTAGTAGTCAATTTGACTACTGAAAATTTAGGGTTAATGTTCTACTCCTCATTTAATTTTTCCAATTTCAATTATAAAGAGATTTCAATTTTTCCAAAATCTAATTTCATAGACTTTATGGAGATTTGAGATGATATAACTTATTTTAGCTATTAGTTTTGGTAATGATAGATTTGATAATGATTCAAATGGCAGTTTTGATAATGATTCAAATATTTGATATGATTCATATGCTATGGACTTTTTAAGTTTATATTTTTTATTTGGGGTTTAAAAAATTGGTAGTATATTTGAGTTACAGAATAAATGTGTATTATTGTGTATTATTTAGTGTAACTTTAGATTTTTAGTATGGTTCATATGTAAAATGCTGAGATCATTTTAAACTTCGATTCCCTAAGTTATTTACTTTAACAAATTTAATATAGTTGCACTGATGCTATCTTTATGCCTTGTCTTTTTAATCTTTATTCTATTTTTTTTTTAATTTTTTTTTTATTAATAGGGATAGAATTCAAACAAATCAAACATGTAATGAAATGGATTGTATATATTATTACAAGAACATAAACTTGTAATAAAAAAGTATTAATATTACTTGATGATTTCCAGTAGTCAATCCGTAGAAAAATCTTAAGAAATATCACTTGCAATTGCATGGGATGAATAAATTTGTATGAAGACATGAACTCATAAGGAAGCAATCTATGGAACTTACATGATGGTTTTCAATGGATAATAATTGAACCCATCTTCATATCAATATTTTTGTTGTTTACATCATGATAGCTAGAGGGTTTGAAGTCGGGAAAATGGGAAAGATCACCAACACGACCTTTGGTCTTCTAAGCATGATCATAATTAGAAAATTTTATAAAAAGACTACTCATTGATGGGATTGACTTTATATATGACAAGTAGTCAATATTTGTGCTATATATATAACATAGATCTCTTACACTTATCCCTTTTCCCCATAACTTAAATGGATGTGAATATTGACCATCCGTCCAATAGGCATCCATGACAATACAACTATGAAGCAACATGTAGTATAATTAAAGAATATAAGGTATGGTTTGAAACATTCAACGTTATATGCACAAAAAAATAATCAAATGCATCAATTTTAGTTGTACCTCTTTCCATTACAATGTTCATATGTGATTTTTTTAAAGTTGATTTCCTCATAGTTTGGCTCAAATAGTTTATGAACCAACTATATAACAAGTTTTTCCTTAACAAGGTTATCATTTCTATTCAACAATGCCTCTTATGTTATCAACGATTTATTAAAAATAGGCAAACAATCCAAAAAAAAAAAGATTTCATGGAATGGAAATTAATTATCTATTTTATATTAATTCTACAAGTATTCATTGATGATAATATTTTACAAATCAATTACATCTTGAACTACAAATTGTAGAAAAATGGTGGAATGCAAACCTAACGAATGCCATCAATAAAATAAATTTTCTTCTACATGTAATCAATGTTCCTCTAGATAATGGAATCACGTTTTCAATAAAGGAAATCATAAGTGACGTTACTTATAGTTTCGATTGTGTCAAAGTTAGCAACTAGACCAAGGATTTTAGAAGTTGTTGTGTTATCTTGGAACAAATTAATTTTTTAATATCATGGAGGTTCTTGCAAATTCACCAATTTATCTTCTACCAGAGACATGCCTCATAACCAATGTATCCCCATATAGACTTAGTTTCACTTAACAAGTGATACAACTCTTTTTATCAACCTCTTTAGTTCTAAAGGAAGATGAGAGGATACAAGCTAAGAGCCATATATAGTGAGGAAGAAGGCTAAGCAAAGTGTTGCATTGCTAAATAGTACAATTGAGGCATTAACTATAGTGACAACCATCAAGTTGGAAATGGAAAAATAATGAAAATGGTTCCTCAGTAAGAAGGCGGAAGATATTTTTGAGCCAATTTACTTAAAATAATTCACTTCATGAGAATACAACCTTTGGTTGTAACCTAAACAAATCCCACCTTAACTCTATACTCTCTTTCATTTCTCTAGATTTTTCCTCTTCTTCATAGTAAGGTGTAACTAAATTCTTGTTTTGATAAGTAGTTCCAAAAGAGAATTTACTTTTTATTCATTTGGTATTAGGAAATAAGTCAATAAAAGTATTTCACTCCAATATTAGTTAGTTAACTTATCTACTAGGTTGAACAATCAACTAAAATCACATTTTTTTAAAGTCTTATTCATATTTCCTTAGCTAATACTAGTATCTCATGCAAGTATTAATCAATTAACTTATCTATTAGATTGAATAAACCACTAAAAATTCATGGTATTTAAATTATTATTCATATTCCCTTCTTTCTTCAAGGACTCAACTTGATCCATGAAATACTATGAATGTTCCACTAGACAACTCATCATAACAGATTTGACAAAATTACGCTTAAAATCTGAAATCTACACTACGAGGGTTAATTTTGTGTTTGATTTCTAGATTCCTTATTTATTTCATTATGATCATGCGTGCAATAGATAAATATACAAAAAATATAGAATAATGAAATAAAATGCAAAATCACAAGTGAACACAAGACATAACCTAGGACACCTTTCGAGACAAAACCAAACTATAAGTTAAGGCTACCTTGCTCTCTTTATCTAAATCGAAAATGGGTGCAAGTACAAACAAGTGTGGCATGTGTATCGTGTGCTACTATAGTACACGAATCCTCTATGTTTTCTCTCTCCATGTCTACTCTTGGCTAGTTTTCTCATCTATGAAGCAAAAGTTATCAAATAGAATGGAACCCCTTCTCCTCCTAGTGGCCTAGTTATAACACAACTTGATATCCTATTCGTGGTTAGGTTTAACTCATTCAAATCTTCCACGAATAATGGAGGCTAACATGTCATCCTTTCTAATTGTTGCAGTCAAAATAAGAAGGTCAACTTTTGAGTGGCATATCTTTTGATTGCAGACTCCTATTGAGGTTATTTTTGTGTCATTGGAAAGGTATCTATGTGTATAATAACACACTTTTTTTTTCCCTAATTTTATAAAATTTTACCCTCAAAAAAATCCATTTGATGCCTCAACGTTCTCTTGAAATGTTTCAAACCCGAATTCACAAAATTAGGTCCCATTTATAAAAACAATCATGTCAGCTTATTGTTCCACTTTTTCCACTCTGAAAGCTTCAAGATGCATGGCATGCAATATAATAATCCAATATAGATCACACCTCCCTACTTTTGGAGGCTTTTGGTCCCAAAAATCGTATAATTAATGAGGTGAGGAAGTTTTCCCTCCAGCTTCTCTCAGATGTACCATTTAGTTATTCTTAGATTCCATCATTTCAACCCAATATACCAAAGGTCATGCTACCTCTCTCTTATATTTAAGGACCTCTTTTACAAAATTGTATCATCTCTCAACTTTTCTTGAAAATGTGGTGCCAAATCCTCAATACAAGGTAGAATCTATTCCTCTTCTCGATTTAGAATGGAAGGCTCATAGAGTTTTACATTCTCTACATTCACCACTGAGTAAATTCAAGTGTATGGTAGTAGATAAAGTCTACATAAATTTAATACAAATTTTTTTAGTATGTCAGAGGGACCATGTTGTACAGCCTTGATTTTCTTACAAAGACCCTTTACCCTCTCCTTATTCAATTGTAACTATACAAGGACCCTATTATTGAGAATATCATAGAGCCTTTATTTTCTTAATACGACCCTATTTCCTATTACTAGGCTCATTGGTACAACAAATCATGCATCCTTTTATGAACCTAGCTACATGTTCTTGCATCTTTGACCAATACACATACCTCTACAAGGTAACCATTGTCTTCCCTACACCAAACTTTCCTACAACCTTGGAGGTGTGTACCTCTCTAATCAATTGTGTCACTCACATTTAGGAACACATAAATTATCCAACATGTAATGTAACTCTTCCTCGAGATGGAATTCAAATTTTTTGTTATCATCATGTACCTAAATCTAGCTTTGCCACTACTAAAACATCTCCTAGATATCGTCATCCTATATATATTCCTCTCTATATGCATCATGGGTGAATGATCCATGAGCATCAATGTTACAAAACCTATGATATTTGATGTGGGTCGACTTGAAATCATGTCATCCAATTTTTTTTTGTTGGCCTTCTTGTACTATATCACTAAATGAAATTATTACAAAAATAACACCCACCTACAATTCCTGGTTTATTGTAGCTTACCTTGGGCATGTACATATCGTAGTGGCAAGTGATCTATGTGGATTATCATCTCCTCTTGCATTAGTCAATGTTTCCACTTCTTCAAATCTTGCACCATTTCATAGAGCTCCTTGTTGTACGTAGGGTAGTTAAGAACTACCCTATGAAATACTTCAGAATGATATCATGCAAGGCTTCCTCCCTACATGAGGACCGTTCCCATAGCATATCCTGTTCCATTTGTCTCCACTTTGAATGGATACTACAAGTTTGGTAATGTCAAATTCAATTCTTAACTGATATTTTTCCTTAACTCCTCAAAGGCCTCCCACTAACCCTTTCCCCACTAGAAACCTTCGCCACTCAATGTTATGATGTGGAGTTGTGCTACAACTATTGAAAATGAGGCTACAAAATTTCTCAAGTATTGTGTTACCCCAACAAAACTCATCAACACAAAAGTATTAGTAGGAATTTATCATCAGGATTCAATAACCTAGGTTCCATCTTATCCTCCCAAATAATTCCCAAAATAAAGGTGGTTAATTTGTCTTCTTAGGAATTAGGCCCGGAAGTTATTATTGTTCTCAACAAAGGTTTAAGGTTTGTAGTTGCTCCAAGTAGCATCCCTATTGAGAATATGATTTGTGGCATAGAGGATGGGGTAAATAACCTCTCTTTGGAAGATAACAAGGCATTAAGACAAGAATTTTCCCTCATAATGAGGAAGGCTAGAGCTCCCAAGAGTAATTTCAGTAAGGAAGAGAAAATTTCATTTAGGTCCCTACAGAATAATGACAAAATTGTGGTTCTTAAGAAAGATAAAGGAGGGGTAGTGTTAATCCTAGAAAAAGAAGACTATATTTGTAAAATGAATGAACACCACAGTTTTGGAAGTTATAAGAAGCTTAACATTAATCCCATTCCTAAGATTATGAGAGAGGTCAAGAAGGCAATTTTAGGTTCCAATCTTGCAGAAAAATTAAAGAAGAGATTAACTCCTTGTGAAACCATCCCAAGAATTTTTGGGTTGTGCAAGATCCACAAGGAAGGGGTTCCTCTTAGACCAATAGTTAATACTATTGGTTCCCTAACCTATGAACTCACTAATATGTTGCAAAGATCCTTACTCACCAAGATTCTCTTGGATGAATCTATTGCGGTTATAAAGGAGGTTACTAACCCAGAAACAGCAAAACTTGCTGAGATTTTTTTGTAGTCAACCATTTTCACATTCCAAGGAGGATATTATGAGCAAAAATCTGGGGTGGCAATGGGATCACCCCTCTCGCAAATTGCAGCCAAATTATACATGGAATACTTTGAAAAGAAATCCCTTGAATCATACCCTTTGAGGCCAGCTTGGTGGAAACGATACGTCGATGATACCAACCTAAAATGGACTCATGTAAGGATAGAGTTTGAAAAGTTTTTTATGCACCTGAACTCTATCTCTCTAGAAATAAAATTTATTATGGAGCTAGAGGAAAACAACGGTATCCCATTCTTAGACGTTCTTATCATTAGGAAGGGGGACAGCTCTTTAAGACATAGAGTTTTTAGGATGTGAACTCACATAGAAAGCTACCTCCACGCTGAATCGTACAATCACCCATCCCAGAAGTTTGGTGCTCTTAACACTCTTCTCATTAGGGCCTTTTGAATTTATGACTCTGAGCATCTCAAGGAAGAAAGGTAACATATATCCTTGGTTTTTAAGAGTATAGGCTATAAAGAAAAAGAAATTAAGAAAGCCATAGAGAGAGTGGAAAGGGGGTATTATCTAAGGAGCCTAAGGCCAAATACCTACCATAGTGTGGTAGAGTTTTCCTACCATATATTCTAGGGGTGACAGATAAGATTGCCAAAATCCTGAGAAGGAAAGACATATTCACGTAGTTCTCAACACCTGAAATAATTAAACAAGGTATGAGGTCTGTCAAGGATGATATAGATAGACATCAACTCAAGGGAGTTTATAAAATTGTTTGTTCTTGTGGAAGAAGCTACATTGGTGAAACATGTCGTTCTTTGCAAAAAAGACTAAAAGAACATGGAGCAAATATTTAGAATGGAAGGTCTCGTACTTCGGCCCTTATGGAGCATTCCTCAAAAACAAAGCACCAAGTTTGTTTCGTGAGTGCCTCAATTATTGCAACAGAATAATAATATCAGAGATGAAAGCTTAGGGAGGCTCTTGAAATTATAAAATATCTATAGAATCTCAACAGGGAAAATTGTATCAAGATCAGTGGAAGTTGGCTTCCTTTAATCAGAGGGATTAGGACCACCAAAACATCTCAGGTGATCAGGTAGTTGTTTTTCTTTCCTATCCTTATAACTATCTAATCTTATATTATTAATAAAAATTAAAAATTATAATTATATTAAATATTTTACTACTAAAATTTATTTGATTATAAAAAATATTGATTATAATAATAATATTTATTAATATTCTATAGAATAATTAGGTTTTAATTATTATTATAATGGATCGGTTAGTTTATTAATCAATCATCTCTTTTGGAATTAAGATATAAGAAGAGTTAGTTTTAATTATCATAATATCTACTCAATTAATTAAATAATTAATTTTTCCAATTTGACAAAAGAATATTAATCAATATGTAATTGGTTATATTATTATTTAAAGAGTATTAAAATCTATTATTAAGACAACTAATATAAAAATAAATATAATTATCTATATTATAAAATAGATTCGAAAATTATATTTATTATAATAACAATAATATAGTTACAATAATCATTAGTATTTAATTATTTTATATTATCTATAATCAATTAATTAATTAACTAATTACGTCTTTTATATTAAGATATAAGAATGGAATTTTTTATTAGAATCTGTTTAATTAATTAACTAACAATTTATTTAAAATTTATAATAAGTTTTAATACTGTTAATTAATATTATAAATAAAAAATTTATATTAAATTTAAAATTTTAATTATAATCGAGCTAATTTAAGAATTAGGGAATTTTGAGGTCTAAATGGCCTACTAAGGAAATAATCAAATATAGTGGAAATTAAATAATATTAGATTACATC
Source organism: Pinus taeda (assembly GCA_000404065.3). Classification (NCBI taxonomy): domain Eukaryota; kingdom Viridiplantae; phylum Streptophyta; class Pinopsida; order Pinales; family Pinaceae; genus Pinus; species Pinus taeda. Next base: position 45,889 of record APFE030826597.1, on the reverse strand, counting down.
ATCAAATTTTAGAGGGCAAAGAGAAAAAAATTATTTTTTCGACTCGTAGTTTCAACTTATCTCCCTATGGGTTTACTCAAATTTTGAGCAGAACACTCATTGGATGCATAATTTGATTCCTCATCCAAGGAGTACCCATGTTACATACTTTTGATGGACCCTATTAGACGAAAAATAAAAAATATATGAAAAATGTGATTGCAATCACATTGTTTCATGCATTTCTCATTTTTCGTGTAGCAGGGTCCATCAAAAGTATGCAACATGGGTACTCCTTGGATGGGGAATTAACTTTTGCATACAATGAGTACTCCTGGTCGAAATTTGTGTAATACCTTAGGGAGATACGTTGAAAATGCGAGTTGAAAAAGTAGTTTTATTATTTTATCATTTTTAATCGTTTTACTTTTTTACCCCAAAACTGGTGAATCATCCCCCATGGTTGACATCAGCACCTTGAAGCCTCTTGGTTCTTTTAAAAGTTATTTTGGTTGTACATTTTTCTTAGGAGGCCCATTTTAGACCTCAAAAATTGCCCTAATGACATAATAATTAAAAAATGTAATTATATAAAATCTATTCAATTAATTAACTAATTAATTACCGTATTCATTTAATAAAAAATATATTAATAAAAATAAAAATAAAACATAATTTATTAAAAGATTATAATAAAAGAAATCAATATTGTAATATTAATATTAAAAAAAGTGAAAAATAAATTATTTTTTTTAATTAATAGCCGACCTTCATCTCCTTATATCAAATTATCTTACAACTATTTATCCTATCACTAAGCTCTTCTTCTATCATCATTCACAATTGTCTCGATGATGGATTCATGTTGGGATTTGAAGCATTGACAAATATGGTTATTAATGTGGATACTCCGAGACTAAACACAAAAGGAATTTACCACTTAACGATGGCCTCCATATTAGTAATATCTATCTTCATCTCTCCTCCACCTATCGCATACCCTAGCTACACCGAAGGTTGTTTTGCAAACTCACACTTCCTAAGATTTTTCAATAAATAAAGATTCTTTACTATCTCTAGCACCCACATTAAATGTGAGATGTGATCCTCCCGAGTAGAATTTTATATTATAATATCATCCAAATAATTAAATCTATTAAAGGGAATAATATATCATTTGTTAACCTCATAAATGTAGATGGCACATTGCATAGGCCAAACAACGTGACTAACCACTCATATGAACCTTTCTTGGTTTTGAAGGTATTCTTCCAGATGCCTTATTCTTTGAGTCAAATGTGTTAATATCTAGACTTTAAGTCTAGCTTGGTGAAGCATCTCACATGTTGCAACTAGTTTAGCAAATCATCAATACTAGCTATGGTGTACTAGTTCCTGAGTGTAACTTTATTTAGCATAGTGTAATCTATACACATCCACCATGTCCCATACTTCTTTGGCACAATGATGATCGATGACCCACATGGTGATGTACTTGGTTTAATGAGAATCTATTCCACTAGCTCCTTCAACTGCTTCTTCACCTCACTTTCTTTTACAATATAATTCTTGTACATCCCAATATTTAGCTACCATTGTTTTTATGTCCTTTCTTACACATCAAAATGGATATGGAATTGGATGATTTTGAATTTCCAATGCCAACTTGTGGACCATCACTAATGTAATGAGATTATCTTATGATCTTAAATATTTTTCTTCTTGACCTATATCATTATATGTGGATCATAGGATAATATGTAGATTTCTTAATTGACCTATATCATTATATGAGCATGTTGTAGCCACTACAGCTACCCTCCAATTGTTTTCCCATGCTTTGATTTTGAAACTTCCCTCATGTCCACAAGAGCTTATCTTTTATTGTCTTCAAATATTCATGATTCGATCAAGACTTATCTTTTCATGCTTTACTTCTTATGTATTGATCTCAATCTGAACTTTTTCACTCACAAGAAAGCTTCTAACTTGACCTTGCAGCATTGTTGGGCTTGCCTCTAGAAACTTCATAATTTTAGAAGGTAAACTAGCCTTGATGATTGGAATTGTGCAATCCAGATAGGAAGGTATTCCTTGAGCTCAGAAACTATGAAATTATGGATGACACCCCAATATTGAGCCCATAAATTGCGTAAATGATCTATTCAACTCAAAAAATGTGCAATGCACTGAGTTAAGGAGTTTCCCAGTGGTTGGGAACTACACAATTTTCCTTATCAGTGTCAGTGGTCAGTTTTCCTGAAAAATTAATAATAAAAAAACAAAAAGAATCCCTATAAAATATGGAGTGGATAATCAGTTTCCAAAAGAATGACACAACTTTATATTTTTGAAATTCCGTTGAGTGTCGCTTTTCCCCTAATTTTAAGCATGCACGCCATAAACACTAATCGTTCTAAATCTATATAATGGACATCCCTAGAGCTAGTTTTCACATTCAATCTTGGAGCTCCAACCTTCCCAAGGATATTAAGCAGTGTTTGATGAAGTTTGCGACACTCTTTCAAGTGAGTTTTTCTTTTATCGTCCTTTATTGCTTTCTATGTCGTTTTTTGTCGCTTCGCTTCCATGAGTATTTTTTTGCTTGTTTCTTTTCATGCTTTTTGGCATTGTAAATTATATTATCTTGTAAAAGTGTTGGTTTGGTCTATGTTTTTCCTTTTACAAGTGTCACATCAATTTTCTTGTTTTTTGCAATTAGTGATCGTCATTTCGGTGACTCTCAATGCATGTTTGTTTTCCATTTTGCATGCTGATATTTTTCACTTGATTTGGAAAAATCCATCTATAATTAATCATATATACACTCTAAATTGCACCACTAAATTGCACCATTATTCATATCTTCCAATTTCCCACACTCTTTCGAGGTAGATACGTCTTTCCCTTGGCCAGCAGTGGCCTTGTCTACCTGATATTATGCAAGTCTGAGGCTAAAGCATCAAGCTTTGACTATGTGACTGTGTATGCAGAGCACCTAGATTTTTTAGCTACGCATTGCACATTTGAAGGGCTATAACCCGTTCCTTGGCCACTGGTAATGTGCAATGCACATTCACCACCTTAGTTTTCCCTGGCTAAGAATGTGTGTTGTGTAGTCTCTAGCCTCAAGCTACTCCCCTGGCTGCTGAGACTACACAATGAGAAGCTCAAGCATCCAATATCCCTCCTTCACCTCAAGAATTACACAATTTTCCTTGTCAGTCCAGTGGTTTTTGTTGTGATATTTTTTTCTGATTTGATTTTCCAAAGCTAATTTATATTTCTCATGAGTACATTTTCCTCCTACGGGTATTAAAATTGTTGATAAATTCTTTTCATCGGTCACTGTCATGTGGAAAGAGTTAATCTTGCAGACAAAACCAACCTCCCTAGAAGCCTAAGACTTTCTAGTGACAAACAAGACAATTAAGAGCAATCCTTCT